>OY759269.1:14844397-14876897 GCA_963662155.1 Lamellibrachia columna
GCGTATACAAGCTGATAGAAATGAAATGTTTGTTTCCGACAGTTAAAGGACAAATACTTCCAATATCCTTTCCATATGCGCGGTGCCAGACGAGACGACAGGCCACGAACTATTCCCACTTTTAATTAAATGACGGATTCAGTTCTCTACCTCCAGGTTACCAAGCGAACAATGTACGAATGTTCAACCGAACAACCACGCCAGCGAACAGCTGGTCCGTTTTCAAATCGAGTATTAGTTTTTTTTTTTGGCCGTCCCACCACAAGAAAGACAACGGAGATAAAGAGAGAGAGAGAGAGGGGGGGGGGGGAGGAGGAAGGGAGGGAGGGAGGGAGGGACTGAGGAGGGATGAGAGAGAGTGAGTGTGTGAGAGAGAGAGAGAGAGAGAGAGAGAGAGAGACAGAGAGAGAGAGAGATAGAGATAGGGAGGGAGGAGGGAGGGAGGGAGGGAGGGAGGGAGGGAGGGAGGAGGGAGGGGGAGGGAGGGAGGGAGGGAGGGAGGGAGGGAGGGAGGGAGGAGGAGGGAGGGAGGAGGAGGAGGAGGGAGGGAGGGAGGGAGGGAGGGCGGAGGGAGGGACTGAGGGAGGGAGAGAGAGTGAGTGAGTGTAGAGAGAGAGAGAGAGAGAGAGAAAGAGAGAGAGAGAGAGAGAGAGAGAGAAAGAGAGAGAGAGAGAGAGAGAGAGAGAGAGAGAGAGAAAGAGAGAGAGAGAGAGGAGAGAGAGAGAGAGTGAGAGTGAGAGAAGAGAGAGAGAGAGAGAGGAGGAGAGGAGAGAGAGAGGGAGAGAGGAGAGAGAGGAGAGAGAGAGAGAGAGAGATCGCCGTGCGTCTGCGTGCGTGCGTGCGTGGCGTGGCGTGCGTGCGTGCGTGCGTGTGTGTGTGTTTATTATATATAAATAATGTTAAAATACACATGTTTACATAAATTACATGTCCTTGTTCTTTTCTCCTCTAATCACCACGTCTTCTATGCAGTTCATATGTACACAACAACCGCCACTTCGATGCGTCAAGATGAACTTAACCTCAATAGCTTAACCTTGACCTCGTCGATCTTACAAATAGTACTTAGCCATAATCATGCTTACTCTTGATATTAACCTATGTGGATGTCTTTGTTTATGCATTAAGGCAAAGCGCAAGTGAAGATAGATAGGACGGCGACCGAACTACCGACGACACCGTAATGGGATACATTCCGGAGTCCCACGCAACCAGGTTACGCCAACGCGTATAGATTTGTATTTATTTTCTTAAAGCGTTTTTTTCACTGGCATTATAGCATTAGCTTCATTTGCCCGATTCACAATCCTTACCCATCGACGGTGAAACGTACAAAGAGCGAAACTCCGAATCATTGCGTTGTTTAAGAGAAACGCATTTTACCGGTAACGCCATCAAAGCTACGTAACGTAATTAGGCGTCACTGGGTCTCCCGGGCCGATATGGTGCCTCCGATAAGGAGTCGTCGCTTACGTTTAGTTGAGTGACTCCTTACGCTTTCAGACACGATTACCGTAAGATGAGGACATTCACAAAAGCCGTAATCACTACGTTGGTTCATTAGTCAACGACGTTTTTGTGACGGTTTTTGTGCGTGGTGATCGTGACCCCGACCGTAATAATTAACTAATAATCAGGCCGCAGATCGGAATGGGGCCTCTGGTATTTGCGGTTTCATTGGGTTTCTTCGCCGTTAGAATTGGCCGCGTTACCAGACCCTTTGTAGGTGGACCTACTTAGTACTAACACCCTTGTGTCTAACGGGCACCGAACCCGATTTTTTCAAACGAAAATTTATAACTACTTCATTTAAACTTCCGGGATTTAGGCAGGGCAATGAGGCGTAATTGGAAAGTTTAAGAAGCGTAACGTTACACGAATGTCATTGTTCGTACGAACCCACACACTGATGTTGACATTACTTTGGTACACATCGACCGTCAACGTGGGAGGTGGCTCAACAGCAAAGCTCGACGTGTACAATCAGGACTAAAATTGTTGAAACACGTCGCTTGTGCGAGTATGATAGACGCCAAGAAAAGTAACCATTTTGGGCAAATTTGTATGTTTACAAATGGGCAAAACATATGATCTGACCCCACGAAAATTTGACGCCACAAAATGGGTGCCTGTTCCCACCGATCTTTACTCGTTACACGCCCTTTAAACATAATTTGAATTGTGCTGTATATTAATTGAAAAGTCATGTTCAAATGTCAACCGTTCAGGTTCCACGGTTTTCCTGTAAATCAAACCCTTGATTAAATAGATTTTATATAACTGCAATTACGATATTAACTGTTGGCATTTGGGCGTCGTTGTTCCCAGTTGTATACCAGAGAACATTAAATATAAGTTTAGACCCGGGACCAAGACACTAGTGCGGCGTAACCGAGGCTGGTTCGCGAGAGCAGTGAATCAGTTGTGATTGATTCTCGTTGTTTGAATCTGCATTAAGCCCTTTAATTACAAATGATGATATAATTTTATTATTATTTGGAAGGAAAACAATAATTGATTTGTGTTTGGTGGGGGACGCATCAGTAGGTGGGCTTTTTCAGCGTACGTAGGCACGTACATATGTACGTACGCATGTAGGTCAGTAAGTCGGCAAGTAGGCAAGTAGGCACACACGTACAACAACGCTGTTTACGAACGTAGTACGTTCATGGTACTTACTAGGGTATCTATGCACGTAGGTGCGTGCGTGCGTGTGTGCGTGCGTGCGTGTGTGCGTGCGTGCGTGCGTGCGTGCGTATATACATACGTGCATACGTACGTACATGTGCACGTTTGTACGTGTGTATGCCTGCGTACATATGTATGTCACAGTGTACGTGTAGACAGCCAATCACCACTAACACATCCGCAATTACAGTAATTAATTACTACACAGATTCAGTCGTCGATAACATCGCTGTGGCACTGGGGCACACGGTTCAAGGGCGACACTAATTCCTGTCCACAACTCTTTGTTAATCGCACTTTAATCGTCTTCTAATCTGGACCTAATCGCACTGGTAACAACAGCCCCTGGGGCTCAGCGGCGTAGCTTGTTCTAGTTCCAGACCGTGCTATGTTCTGTTTCACCTGGCTTTTTCGCGATAATGACTGCCGATATCCGAGTAACATTGCGTTCGTTCCTCCCACGGCAATGGCCATGTTTCGCCCACGTAATTGGCAGACTTAAATCTAGCGCTGCGAACATGTGTGGGCCGTTTGCTGTGAAAGACGTTTAGGTTTTTTGAAGTCGCATTGTGCACCTTTATGCAGCACTATTTCAAAGCACAGTGAACAGGATAGGTATGGCTTAGACGTAGTGCCGCTTCTAAGAAAACTCTAAGCCCTACACGTCTTCCTCCGTAAGACCTATTCATTGGATCATTGGAACACCAGCTCGTCTTTTTCTGGGAATTATACAATTATAAGTATTATTCAAATGCTATCTACTGGCACAATTCCATAGATACATATTCATTTTCCAGGTACACGCATCAGCGAACAGGACCACCCACAGTGAACGGAATTACAAAGGTGGCGAACACCACCAACAAGAGATTCACGCGCTGGTGTAGGACGTTGCAAACACCACCAACAAGAGATTCGTGCGCTGGTGTAGGACGTTGCGAACACCACCAACAAGAGATTCATGCGCTGGTGTAGGACGTTGCGAACACCACCAACAAGATATTCATGCGCTTGTGTAGGACTTTGCGAATACCACCGACAAGAGATTCGTGCGCTGGTGTAGGACGTTGCGAACACCACCAACAAGAGATTCGTGCGCTGGTGTAGGACGTTGCGAACACCACCAACAAGAGATTTGTGCGCTGATGTAGGACGTTGCGAACACCACCAACAAGAGATTCACGCGCTGGTGTAGGACGCTGCAAACACCACCAACAAGAGATTCGTGCGCTGGTGTAGGACGTTGCGAACATCAACTACAAGAAATTCATGCGCTGGTGTAGGACGTTGCGAACACCACCAACAAGATATTCATGCGCTTGTGTAGGACTTTGCGAATACCACCGACAAGAGATTCGTGCGCTGGTGTAGGACGTTGCGAACATCACCAGCAGGAGATTCACGCGCTGGTGTAGGACGTTCCGAATACCACCAACAAGAGATTCGTGTGCTGGTGCAGGACGTTGCGAACACCACCAGCAAGAGATTCACGCGCCGGTGTAGGACGTTGAGAACACCGACAACAAGAGATTCGTGCGCTGGTGTAGGACGTGGCGAACACCACCAACAAGAGATTCATTGCGCTTATGTAGGACGTTGCGAATACCACCGACAAGAGATTCGTGCGCTGGTGTAGGACGTTGCGAACACCACCAACAAGAGATTCGTGCGCTTGTGTAGGACGTTGCGAACACCACCAACAAGAGATTTGTGCGCTGATATAGGACGTTGCGAACACCACCAACAAGAGATTCACGCGCTGGCGTTGGACGTTGCGAACACCACCAACAATAGATTCGTGCGCTGGTGTAGGACGTTGCGAACACCACCAACAAGAGATTCGTGCGCTTGTGTAGGACGTTGCGAACACCACATCGTTCATTCAAACTACTACGGTGGTGTTTTCAACGTACGTTCAAAACATTCAGCGCGGAGTGTATTCAAACAAGGTTGAAAACGCTTCGGTTACATTCAAAATACTCACCAATGATATTTAAATTTCACGAAGAACATTTCTTTGATATTGCTTCGATCCAGAGATTGATAGTTAATATATCATGTAATATAATTAATGTTGGATCCCTATGCGTGTATAAAAGTGCATGCATTATTGTAATTTATTTGACAGTGATTCAAATATCACCGTGGCCACTCTAGGGTTTCAAACATACCCTGACGACATTACCGTAATGTTTTCGAGGGGTAGGGTTTTGAACGCATTATACACTGGCTGAGAGAGCGACGCCCCCTGCGGCGCTACCGAGCCTTACACGAGGAGGTAACAGAAAGGATACCTGTGTATAATTAACTCATTTTTTAACCCTCAACCTTGCGCATGCTATATCATTCAGGTACACATTTAGGTGAGAAGTACCTGACCCCCAATAAATTGGGTGATTCACCTGTTTGTTGCTGTTAAACGTGATTCTTTATGGGCTTGCCCAGAGCAATAAAAATTACATAAATTTTGCTTGAATGCGTTTTCAAAACACTGCCTGTGCCGTTGGGCAAACAAGAGCAATTGACGACGTTCATTTCTATCTGCAACACTACTTTCTATGACTTCAGTCTTAACTTTGTAGGTTTGTGCTTGTCTCGCGAAATCATATCCTCAAAACATATCTCCGAGAAAGCTATGGAGCCATTCCCAATAGGGCGAACATGGCGGATGTCAAAATAGGGCGAACATGGCGGATGTCAAAATAGGGCGAACGTGGCGGATGTCAAAATAGTGCGACGCACATTGTCAATCCATAAATAAACCTGCTTTGACAAGCGAACACGTGTCCTTGGTCGCCAGATGACTTCAACTGACATTGTCACCAATACATTTAGCAGGTTTGCCGGAGGCGATGCCGTTTTAAGAACAGTTTTGTTCGGGACGGTAAGTGCTGTCTTGTTTTCTTACACGTACATCTGAACGTGACGGCTAAATTTACAACGTTTACATAATAACGCCATCAGAAAGGCATTTGCGTTGTTGTGGATATGTCGCATAGTTCACGATAAGATAAATGTATCGTGATAAGGCATCTCGTTTACGTGTTAAATTGGCTTGACACCATTGTATGACCCACGAAGGACACACGTTTAAACAGCGACATAACCACCAGCGTGTTTAAAGGCCGTTATGTCAATGTGTTGACGATTCCGTGTTGTTTACTTAGGTTTTTATCCGAATCCTGCATTAAAATGTTTTTTCTCCTGCAGGTGTATAACGAAGCTGGTTTATGTACGAGCGTTCGTGTATGCGTGTGTAAATCTTCAATAGAAACCTAAAAAGTAGCTTCTACCACGAAAACAAACATTCATAACTAGCGAAAATGACGTTCGGCGCTACCACCTCTGGCCGAGTTGCGGGCGTGCCACACTTTTGCATCGGAATGCAACTCTGACATTTGTCAAAAATTGCCAAGCGCGTAAATGAATGATACACGCCAGACAAGTCTGTATTGTGCGACGGACGGGGTACGCAGTTTCGAAGAAACTCTCAGTTTATTCGGTGGGGAAGAAAAACTGATTAATGATATTAAGGAAAGGAACGTTCACTTTGGCGATGACGGACGACGGTAACAGGAACGTGGAAGGCATGTAGACAATGGTGATACTCGCCATAGAGTCGCCGTCGCCCGCCCCTTTCAGTTTGTCCCCGAATAGACGCAGCACCCCTGCTGTAAGCGAGTAAAGGCCGGTTTACACGAGCGATTAATCGGGGCGTCGTACGCCGTGTCGCATAGCAAAGCGTGACTGTATAATGTGTGCCGGGCAATGCGAGGCGCGACTTTCGACACGCGTCAAGAGCAATAATGAAATGTCACGATGAGTGTAAATCCCACCCTACACATACCGATTCTTAAATTGCCAACATGTTAGCGGCTACCTTTTCAGTTGGCAATCAAAGTAGTCTTTATGTGTGTGTTCTCCACCAACAGTTGGTATTTTTAGATTTGCCACTTGTCACTGACGGACGTACTAACGGGTGGCTGACCAGCCTCCCACGACGGCGGGGTTTCGCATCTGTGACCTCGGGTTGGCTCAAGGAAAGTCGTTGAGCCACACCGCCATGACGTCATTACGTAAGCACTAGCTTGGCGTCGTTCGTTGCGTACAGTCTGTCTATAGGAAGAGGATGACTCTTTGCTATATAATTATGATGTATAAAGTGTGGAAGTTGTGGCAATTGCATAATGTCACTTTCATGGAAATAGACAAAGATGGCCAACAATATTGTGAATTTTTATATACCCAGTAAGTGATGTATAAATTGTGATATCCTCAATTATCTGGGAAGAGAGTGACGTTTTGTTATATAATTTTGATGTATGGATTTTTAAGTGGTGATTGCGTAATGCCACTTTCTGTATATTGGGATATCCCCAATAAATATACTATACCCGTGGAGCATATATATTATAATACCCTTTGTTATCAATTATTCCCATCCGCATGGTCAGCGGAATTGCCTGTGCCACATCGTGGGTGTCTCTGGTGTGACTCGTGTTTTAGTGGATTAGAGATTCTGGGAATCCACACCAGATGACATAGAGATATAGGTACGTCCTTATATAACGCGGTACGTCCTTATATAACACGGTACGTCCTTATATAACGCGGTACCTAGTCCTTTGTACTGTTCAAAGCGCTCAACCACCCCCCACCCCGAGCAGACCTCGACGAATTCTCGACTTCTCTGAGAAGCATTCAGCCACGCTGCAATTACTGCGCGAAGCCTATCAGCCAGGTACTCGTTTATACAGCTGAGTGAACTGAAGCAACGTGGCGTGAACGGAATTTCCCAAGCTTCGAAACGGCAGCAAGAGGATTCGAACCCTGGTTCTGTTGATAGAGAGTCTGGTGTTCTAACCACTGCGCCACCGCGCTCCATGCAGGCACAGAGGACGTACGGTGTTTGTGATTCATCCGAACGACACACGTCAACTGGAACTTTGATGACTCATCATAATTCGAACCATGTCTGTGCTCGAACCATGTCTATGCTCGAACCATGTCTGTGCTCGAACCATGTCTATGCTCGAACCATGTCTGTACTCGAACCATATCTGTGCTCGAACTATGTCTATGCTCGAACCATGTCTGTACTCGAACCATATCTGTGCTCGAACCATGTCTATGCTCGAACCATGTCTGTACTCGAACCATATCTGTGCTCGAACCATGTCTATGCTCGAACCATGTCTGTACTCGAACCATATCTGTGCTCGAACTATGTCTATGCTAGAACCATGTCTATACTCGAACCATGTCTGTACTTGAACCATATATGTACTCGAACCATGTCTATGCTAGAACCATGTCTGTACTCGAACCATGTCTGTACTCGAACCATGTCTATGCTAGAACCATGTCTGTACTTGAACCATGTCTGTGCTCGAACCATGTCTATGCTAGAACCATGTCTATACTCGAACCATGTCTGTATTTGAACCATGTCTGTGCTCGAACCATGTCTATGCTAGAACCATGTCTGTACTCGAACCATGTCTGTGCTCGAACCATGTCTATGCTAGAACCATGTCTATACTCGAACCATGTCTGTACTTGAACCATGTCTGTACTCGAACCATGTCTGTGCTCGAACCATGTCTATGCTAGAACCATGTCTGTACTCGAACCATGTCTATGCTCGAACCATGTCTGTACTCGAACCATGTCTGTGCTCGAACCATGTCTATGCTAGAACCATGTCTATACTCGAACCATGTCTGTACTTGAACCATGTCTGTACTCGAACCATGTCTGTGCTCGAACCATGTCTATGCTAGAACCATGTCTGTACTCGAACCATGTCTATGCTCGAACCATGTCTGTACTTGAACCATGTCTGTGCTCGAACCATGTCTATGCTAGAACCATGTCTATACTCGAACCATGTCTGTACTTGAACCATGTCTGTACTCGAACCATGTCTGTGCTAGAACCATGTCTATGCTCGAACCATGTCTGTACTTGAACCATGTCTATGCTCGAACCATGTCTGTACTCGAACCATGTATGTGCTCGAACCATGTCTATGCTCGAACCATGTCTGTGCTCGAACCATGTCTATGCTCGAACCATGTCTGTACTTGAACCATGTCTGTACTCGAACCATGTCTGTGCTAGAACCATGTCTATGCTCGAACCATCAGCTCGGTTTCGCCCAGCTAAGACGTGGCTCGACGTCACAAACACTTAGTTAACTCGAAATGTTTTTTTCCGGTTCCTCCAACTTCTTGTTAACCAAGTCATACCGCTTTTCCAACTCTCTTCTCAAATGTCAGGCGCTTAAGCTGACACATGTTTTATGTGTTTACTTTATCCACGTCACTTTCGACATTCCGTCTTTGCAAACATTCAAAAGAACCTAAGTTACTGAACTTCTTTAAAATGTGCTCAATTGTGATTCAGTGGCGTACGTGAACTTCCCGCCAGGAGAACCGACCCGAAGTGAAATCTGATATATCAAGCAGCGACACACATACGTACACCACAAACAAGACTGTCTCCGATACTGCTGTACGGCCAAAACAGTTACGTCGGCTGCTCGCATTTTAGGTCAATTCGGGACGTCAGCAAACTGCGATGCGATTCTTCGTGTTAAACCAAGCAGCTCGTACGACGAACCTGCTCGATTGGTCACCAAACGCGGATATCAAACACACGTTTTTCACTTTCGTCTATTCTGCAACGTGTGTAGGCGGGTTACGAAATAGCTTTTTCGCGTCATTTACGTAACTGTCAGGGTTCGGTGACGTATCACTAATGCAATTTGTAATGCCTTACTTCCAGTGTCGCTGGATTAACAACGGGGGGGGGGGGCTTACCGAGTGTGAGAAAGACGAAGATCGAGATGCGTAGTATTGACTCAACTATGTTTGAGCATAAACATTTACAGATTGTTGTTGACGACGCCATACAAACAGACAAACAAACATACATACATGCATACAAGACAATACAGCGTTTTTACAGCATACAAAAACATACCAGAAAATAAAACAATAAGCGTACGCTAGAACACGTGCAAGTTATCCTGAGCAATCAAAACGAGAGGCATACAAATACTTCAATACTTTCCACCAAATTAGTTACCAACGGTTCTAGATATGTGATCATGTGAATAGTCAGATCTGATTTTATATTTGTTGAACTTTCTCAAGCACTACTGAACTGTTTGCGCGTTTTGGCAGCACTGAAACCCGACTAAATATTGTCAATATTAATCCGACGCGTGACGTCCTATTCCGTATAGTCAGATGAATCAGTCTGTTCCGTTTCATTGTGGATCGGTGTTCATCCTTGATCTAGTTCAACTTGGAAAAAGACCTCTCTCCGCTACAGTTACTATTCATCGAAGTCAGATATAAGCGAAGCGATACCTCCACACTGGGGACAGCATCCGTGAGGTGTCTCTTCATCATCATCTGATACATCTCCTCTTCTGGTGAACTTCATGCTTTAGTTGTTCTGGTTGTTTCCAGCACTCGGCAACGTTCTGTTAACTGACTAGTCTCTATGTTGTGGTCACTACAATTGTACGGTGTTTCGAGGTCTCATTCAACTAGCCAGCCTTTTTGAGAACATTATCGCTAAGCCGACTTTTGTATGCTGGCATTGAGGGTGGTCACTGCCAGGGTGCATGTCGTCCTCAATGGTTCTTTTACGCTCCCAATTAAATGAGACGGAACCGACATTAACGTGACCACCCGGGTCACGAGAGATACACAATCCCCAATGTTGAGAGCCAAGTTTTTATACCAAACATACCCATGCCCGGTCCGGGTCCTGAACTCAGAACTCTGTCGTGTAAAGCGGATGTACTAACCACTACACTACCTATTTATTAATTTATTTACTGTATATGATTACACAACCCGGCTAGAACGCTGGGTTGTCAATGGGAAGGGCGGAGATGCAATCAAATTGTTAACCCAACTCTACAAGTGGCACTCAACAAAGGACGGCGTTGGTATTAACTGTACGAATAGATTTCGTTCAGTAATTACAATGTGGCTAAATTCTTTCCCATACGTTGAGTATGTATGTTAGCGCGATTGAAGGTCAAAGTTCATACATATCGCTTATTGTGTCCTGTGGCGGAAACTTTGACGCTTTACCCTTCACCACACTAAACGCATTCACTCGAACGCCTACTGTAGGAACCATTAAGCCATTGTGTAGTTGGTTACGCGAAACCAATTTGTTCACATACTTCCATTGCTTACTGTACCCATTTACTCGTTTATAAATCTGACCGAATCAACGTGGAGTGAAAACATCGGGTAGGCTCGAACTGTGTGTAAAAAGACAGCATAACTGGTCGCATAGTTTTCGTATGAAACATACTCGATAGACGTTATTCCCGATCGCTTTCTGAAATCGTGCTTAAAATGTATATTCATAGGTCGTTGAAACATATCAGTGCGATTTGTCCTTCGCTCTTGGCGTGCCCGGTCATTCGAACCCAAATCAATTTATGTTGGAAGAATTCAGCCACACTGCAATGAATACGTGAAAATGACTGACAGCGTATATGGACGACGCTAAAGATCTGATGCAATAACTAACACATGTGCATGCATCGCCATTAGCCAAACAGCGACGATCCATTTCGTGTGTTTTTCGCAGCTCGATACCCCGTCGACTCCCGGTGTAGTTGTGTTTACAATGAAATGGGGACACGCCCATGCAGGCCTTTCTCTGTATAAATACACCAACTACTTGGTAGGTTGGTAACGGGCAATCCAATTTTATACAAAGTCTGCCACAAATTGTGCACAGCCTGGTACGTTACTGATTAAGCTGGTGTGTATGACCAATTAGTAAACAATACCAGATAAGATTTAACATTAGTGATATTTTCTACTGTAGCTAGTAACTGCCGAAGACAGTCTTTACCAAAAAACCCTGCTGCTCTTATACAAAGCGACAGCATACAAAGAGGGAAAAGATACCTATGTGCTCTATACATAATTATATGTATAGAGTATTTACAATGATATATACAAAAGTGAGGGAATAACCCCCCCGGCCCCACCTGTGTGAAGGTGGTGGCCCAACCCCCACTAGAGGGCTGCCATATACCGCTGTAGACCCCAGTAGGGAGTCGGCTACAGCATTACTGACGTACACTCAGTCTGGTCGACACATCTCACGCGGCCGGCAGGGAAGCAACTCTGGCCGCGGGAGCAATCAGAGGGTAAGACATAGAAACTACCCGTCTGTGAGTCCACAGCAGGGTACACATTTACCCCCAGTGTGGGGTATTTTACTTCCCCGTCATAGACACCAGGTAGAAGGAACCAACAGCTTTTATATCTCTTCCAAAAGACACGGGCAATGTGCGGTAAACGAAATCGCGAAAGCTTCGAAACGGCGGCAGGTGGAATCGTCGTCTCGTTCGACAGTCGGGTGCTCTAACCACTACGCCACCGCACCCCATTTGCTCATACGGCGACCGTCTTCGATTTGTCGCGGAAATAATGAACCACGACACACTGCTTGCGTTCGGGGTCGATGGATGCACTACTTGAACGCGACAATTGTGTTGTCACCGGTTATGTTGTTGGTGACATGACTGACGGCTGGCGACGTTACCGCCTGTTGCTCCTGCGGACGTGCCGCTGTGAACCATCAATGGTCACTTCCATCACACGACGGGATAGGTGCCTGGTTTATAACGGTGTGTCCCACATAGGAAACAGGATTGTCCAACGCGGCTTGATTGCGCAATTCACCACTTTACAATAAACACCTGTATATACACGCGCAGTAATTGAAAGGTGGCTGAATACTTCACAGAGAAGTCGAGTTGGTGTTGGAATGAACGGTTCTGCCAGGGGTCAAGCATAAAGCGCTTTGTACTGTTCTGTCGACTGGACGCCGAGATATAACAAAATACCTTTTACCTTTTGGCATATTCCGTGCACGGAAGACTAAAAATTGTTCGACTCTAGATAAGCCAATGGCTTGGTTTGCCATCTGAAGCGATGTACTTTGGATGGTAATCTTTTAAAGATACAAATTCGTCTTTATCATAGCAACATGTTGTATAGCTTAGGTCATAAATATATGTATATATTATAACGTCTTGGTGTGGTTTAGTCAAAAAGAAAATCATAACATTGGACCATGAGCTGCTTAACAGCAAGGTCGACATTGAAAAACATAACGGTCGCATTATATCTAAACACTGCATAAACACATTTGGACTGTCAAGTTGTTAGGACAGATATAGTTTATACTGACATAATTTGTCGTTTGATGATTTTACGATAGTAAACAACCAGACTTTGTACATTCATCGCAGGTTCGTTTTTGTTTTGCATCGAAATGAAAAGGGGATGAGCCAAGAAACAAATACATCAGAACTGATGTTGACGATACCATTCATTTGTATAGATGGGTGTACTTGGGTCGTGATGTTGACGATACCATTCATTTGTTTAGATGGGTGTACTTGGGTCGTGATGTTGACGATACCATTTGTATAGATGGGTGCACTTGGGTCGTGATGTTGACGATACCATTCATTTGTATAGATGGGTGTACTTGGGTCGTGATGTTGACGATACCATTCATTTGTATAGATGGGTGTACTTGGGTCGTGATGTTGACGATACCATTCATTTGTATAGATGGGTGTACTTGGGTCGTGATGTTGACGATACCATTCATTTGTATAGATGGGTGAACTTGGGTCGTGATGTTGACGATACCATTCATTTGTATAGATGGGTGTACTTGGGTCGTGATGTTGACGATACCATTCATTTGTATAGATGGGTGTACTTGGGTCGTGATGTTGACGGTACCATTTGTATAGATGGGTGTACTTGGGTCGTGATGTTGACGATACCATTCATTTGTATAGATGGGTGTACTTGGGTCGTGATGTTGACGATACCATTCATTTGTATAGATGGGTGTACTTGGGTCGTGATGTTGACGATACCATTTGTATAGATGGGTGTACTTGGGTCGTGATGTTGACGGTACCATTTGTATAGATGGGTGTACTTGGGTCGTGATGTTGACGATACCATTCATTTGTATAGATGGGTGTACTTGGGTCGTGATGTTGACGATACCATTCATTTGTATAGATGGGTGTACTTGGGTCGTGATGTTGACGATACCATTCATTTGTATAGACGGGTGTACTTGGGTCGTGATGTTGACGATACCATTCATTTGTATAGATGGGTGTACTTGGGTCGTGATGTTGACGGTACCATTCATTTGTATAGATGGGTGTACTTGGGTCGTGATGTTGACGATACCATTCGTATAGATGGGTGTACTTGGGTCGTGATGTTGACGGTACCATTCATTTGTATAGATGGGTGTACTTGGGTCGTGATGTCGACGATACCATTTGTATAGATGGGTGTACTTGGGTCGTGATGTTGACGATACCATTCATTTGTATAGATGGGTGTACTTGGGTCGTGATGTTGACGATACCATTCATTTGTATAGATGGGTGTACTTGGGTCGTGATGTTGACGATACCATTCATTTGTATAGATGGGTGTACGTGGGTCGTGATGTTGATGATACCATTCATTTGTATAGAAGGGTGTACTTGGGTCGTCAAGTTGACGATACCATTCATTTGTATAGATGGGTGTACTTGGGTCGTGAAGTTGACGATACCATTCATTTGTATAGAAGGGTGTACTTGGGTCGTGTGCTGAGAATGCATGCAGAAGTACCACCAAAACAACCCTGGGGTGGAATCCAAATGGAAAAGGGGGAGGCATATATAGAAACGCTGACAAAAACATGTTGAAGAGAGGGAAGGTTCATAAACGTCGAAACGACAGACAGCATAACTGGTCCAGGATAGAGAAAGGTGGCGTGGGATTGGTTTGCTTACGTCCTATGCGACGAATATATACTGAACATTCCGTAATTTCTCAGAAATTCACAAATTAACTCGTAAAGGGTGTTCGTACGTAGTAGTTGTCGTCTGACGTAGATCACAGCGAGCAACCGCGTTGCGAAAGCATTAGAACTAGTGACACACCCAGGATGCCTATCGTCATTACCAATCACATTGTTTATATAACTTTATATAACTTTATATAACTTAGATGGTGAACTCAATTCGTAATAGAATAACATTTCCCAGTAACCACTATCTGTCTATCAGAACAATGTGACGACGGAAGGCGTTCTCACGCTGGGCTACCAATAGTCAGAATAGCATATTCACGATAGTCAATACATGTTACGTCATTCGTGAATATATTCACAACGACCTATTTGTATTGTTTCGCATACAACGTATACACTAACATTGTTTGCTTGTTTTTTTCTTCCTTAGAATTAAACTTAGTAATACTCATGAATACGCCTATATATATATATATATATATATATATATATATATATATATATATATATATATATATATATATATATATATATATATATATATATATATATATATATATATATATATATATATATATATATATATATATATATATATATATATATATATATATATATATGTATATCTATAATATATATATATATAAATATATATATATATATATATATATATATATATATATATATATATATATATTATAGAGAGAGAGATATACATAGTTTTGTTTCACGGATCACTGACTCTACGCGATTGTCAGTTGTAACGTCGCCATATTACATTTTCTCAGAAGTTAAATTTAGGGCGGATGGTCAACGTGTCCATTTATACGTCCATCGACCCACCTATGTTGCTAATTATAGCGAAAACCATTAGCGTTGACACACAACAGGCCCCACTCAACTTGTCAAGTAGAAAGCTGGAAAGTGAAGACTAAATGGCTACCACGAGATCCTTGCCTGTGAAACTTTACCGTTACAACCCGGTCTTTCTTCTTTGTTATATACGCGCAACGCTAGCCTGGCAATGTCGTTAAAACGTAGTTATGGCTACTTGTAAGGATCAACTTGATAGGATCGCAAGCGACTGCTGAAGTTAGACTCATGACGTGTTTAAACAAACTGAACTAGACAACATACGGCACATGCTTACAGATATGTTGTGTTATGCGTATATAGGATATGCAAATACGCATAGGAGTGTATAGTTGATCGACCAAACATGGTTACCGTAACGTTAAACATAGTCCAACACAAGCAACACCCGAGGCCAGCGCTAACGCCAGTCTGTTTTACATGGGTGCGAGCTGTAATGACAAAGACACCTTGTTGTTCTGCTTGATCGCGTCCGCGTGTCAATGGGTGCACGAACGCGCGTGTGCGTATGCGTTTCTGGCGTGAGTGTCAACCACACCTGGAAACGTTAACACGATTCCATCATAGATACTTATCCGTTACCGATCATCATCCAAGATACGGTAAAGTATATGAATTCGTGAACAAAAATTGGGAACATAATCCTAGTGCACCGAACCACCTAACATACTATGATATTTTCCCCAAAGTTTGCGTGGTTCTGTGGCCTTAAAAACGCTTTAACTTCCCCAAGCGCGTCGCATGTTAACACTATATCACGCTATCAAACACAAGGCTAACGATTTGCCAACCTGTATCATATTCCTTTAAGAATAGCCGGAATTCGGATGTCACGGCAAATTACACCCGCGTGACATCTGAACTAACTTATCGGATTTCAGCAGTTTGTAGCAAAGCAGGACGTACAACCGTAAGTTATCTATGCGACGACGTCGTGGTCTTCAAGGCGATAAGGTTATTACAACGGGAGTCCCTCACTACGGTACTACGTGGCTAGGATGACATGCAATACTTGTCGTCGATCTCGAGTTACTTCTGTAAAATCATTGAACACTGTACAACGAAAAGATCTATAATGAAACAATGCAATATGCATTACAATACAATAAAGATTGAAATATGAATATATTCACGAATGACGTAATATGTATTGACTATCGTGAATATGCCCGCGGCAGTAGCTACAAAGTGTTCGCCCGCGACAGTAGCTACAAAGTGTTCGACCGCGGCAGTAGCTACAAAGTGTTCGCCCGCGGCAGTAGCTACAAAGTGTTCGCCCGCGGCAGTAGCTACAACGTGTTCGACCGCGGCAGTAGCTACAAAGTGTTCGCCCGCGGCAGTAGCTACAAAGTGTTCGACCGCGGCAGTAGCTACAAAGTGTTCGCCCGCGGCAGTAGCTACAAAGTGTTCGACCGCGGCAGTAGCTACAACGTGTTCGACCGCGGCAGTAGCTACAAAGTGTTCGCCCGCGGCAGTAGCTACAAAGTGTTCGCCCGCTGCAGCAGCTACAATGTGTTCGCCCGCGGCAGTAGCTACAAAGTGTTCGCCCGCGGTAATAGCTACAAAGTGTTCGCCCGCGGTAGTAGCTACAAAGTGTTAGTCCGCGGCAGTAGCTACAAAGTGTTCGCCCGCGGCAGCGGAAATACTACGTTACAGCTCAGAGAGGCAGGGACGGGTATGAGCCGTCATGTTACGTGAACTGTGCGTGCGTGTACATGTACGTGTGCGTGTGCGTGTGCGTGTGCGTGTGCGTGTACGTGTACGTGTACGTGTACGTGTACGTGTACGTGTACGTGTACGTGTACGTGTACGTGTACGTGTACGTGTACGTGTACGTGTACGTGTACGTGTACGTGTACGTGTACGTGTACGTGTACGTGCGTGTGTGTATGTACGTATGCGTGCGAATGTGTATTGTTATTTGTCCGTCGGTCCATTAATTGGTTCTTATACTAATTCGAAAAAAATCCGTTCCCACAACAAAGTCATAGACTGTACATTCAAGATCATCCTCCCAAGACTGTCGAATGTATACGTTACGACGGACAATGCAAGCGTCCATATTTGGCCACCGTCAGCGATCGTCACTCGCGCGTGACGTCGTTAGATCTGACGTCATTAACAAGTGGCGCGGAGCCCCGCAGGCATCTTGTAGCAGAAAGACGCGACAAAATTGCTGCGCTCTTTAAACGGTGTCAGGCTCCGGCGTCGTGACAGTTGATATTGTTGTCGTTCTGAGAAACGTGGGGCACCGCGTACGTGGGCTCTCGGAACACCCGGCGGCTCTCGACCAGCCCCAGCTAGGCCGGGGAAGGTGTGGCCGAGGTGACATCAGCACAGCAAGAGCTCATTGGCTACGACACCTCGTGAAAGACTCACTGCCCCAACCCTCTTCAGCTGTGCATTGCTCTCACTTGTACTTTTTGTATTCGCAGTGCCTACTCGCAGTGCCTACTCGCAGTGCCTACTCGCAGTGCCTACTCGCAGTGCCTACTCGCAGTGCCTACTCGCAGTGCCTACTCGCAGTGCCTACTCGCAGTGCCTACTCGCCCATCCATTGGGCGGACTCGCCCATCCATTGGGCGGACAAAATCGTTGACACTAAGCAAAGAATCTGCAGAATATTCTATAAATTTTTGCAGACACAACTGTGTAGAATTCAGAAAATATTCCATAGATTTTTACACGATATTTACTACATTGTTTTTGCGGACATATCTATAAAATATGTAATATTCTATAGCTTTGTATACAAAATTATGCGAATCTGTAGAATTCTATAGTTTTCTATACAAAATTGTACTATAATCTATATAATTTATATATCTATATAATCTATATAATAATCTATGTAATAATCTATATAATCTATATAATTCTATAGATTTCTAGTGGCGGATATAGTGCGGAGTAAAGGTGGCAGCACATAAATAACGCATAACAGAAAGTGCACAACGCCGATTTTACAATTATAGTGAAGTGGTTTGTAAGCAGATAACAGATAAGTAGGTAGTATATAAGTAGATAATTGATAAGTAGATAACAGATAAGTAGATGAATTATATGGATGGAAGCCTTAAGCACACAACTGTTAAACAGACAACCTTTGCCTCCTTCGTTATGCAATAAAACAGCTCCACGGAGTACCGTAGTACCGCAGTACCGCAGTACCGCAGTACCGTAGTGCCATAGTACCGCAGTACCGTAGTGCCGTAGTACCGCAGTACCGTAGTGCCGTAGTGCCGTAGTACCATAGTACTGCAGTACAGTAGTACCGTAGTACCGCAGTACCGTAGTGCCGTAGTGCCGAAGTGCCATAGTACCGCAGTACCGTAGTACCGCAGTACCGTAGTACCGCAGTACCGTAGTACCGTAGTGCCGCAGTGCCATAGTACCGCAGTACCGTAGTACCGCAGTACCGTAGTACCGCAGTACCGTAGTACCGTAGTGCCGTAGACTAATGGCACCAGTGTGCGTCGAACAGTTCACATGAGTCATGGTTAAGTTTCACTTTCTCGTGCTCTACACATGTTGTTTTAGCCCGGTGCAATAAATGCACGTTGGCGCAAAGCCAACACGCGTATACATGAGCGCGGGAAACGTTAACGTTCTACTTTCAATATCCTACCACAAGTGGGAATTCAAGTGTTCGATGGAGTCCTGCGAACAAACGTTTCCCTGTTGGCTTGTACCAGGTTCAAAATTGTAGTTCTAACTTGTGGTGATGATGCAGCGGCAGCGGCAGCGGCGGCGGCAGCGGCGGCGGCGGCAGCGGCAGCGGCAGCGGCAGCGGCGGCAGCGGCAGCAGCAGCGACAGCAGCAACAGCAGCAGCGGCAGCAGCAGTGGCAGCAGCAGCAGCGGCGGTAACAGCAGCACCAGCGGCAGCGGCAGCGACAGTCGCAGCAGCAGCAGCAGCAGCAGCAGCGACGGCAGCAGCAGCAGCAGCAGCAGCAGCGGCAGCAGCAGCAGCAGCAGCGGCAGCAGCAGCGGCAGCAACGGTAGCTACAGATGAATGTATGAATGTAGGCCTGCGATACGAGCAATGCGTCATGAACAGTTGCAGCTACAGTTGAATGTATGAACGTAGGCCTGCGATACGAACAATGCGTCATGAACAGTTGCAGCTACAGTTGAATGTATGAACGTAGGCCTGCGATACGAGCATTGCGTCATGAACAGTTGCAGCTACAGTTGAATGTATGAACGTAGGCCTGCGATACGAGCATTGCGTCATGAACAGTTGCAGCTACAGTTGAATGTATGAACGTAGGCCTGCGATACGAGCATTGCGTCATGAACAGTTGCAGCTACAGTTGAATGTATGAACGTAGGCCTGCGATACGAGCATTGCGTCATGAACAGTTGCAGCTACAGTTGAATGTATGAACGTAGGCCTGCGATACGAGCATTGCGTCATGAACAGTTGCAGCTACAGTTGAATGTATGAACGTAGGCCTGCGATACGAGCATTGCGTCGTGAACAGTTGCAGTCGGGACACGCGCAACAATCGTTCACAAATTAGCGATAGGGACAAAGGAATGCCCTTATCAGTGTCTGGACGTATCAGGCGTTCTAGAGAATAGTTCATCAACACAACTATTCAAGTACCCCTCGATACTGACGTGTAACAAACCAGTATCGCGACCCGGGTAACGGGTCATGTGCCAGTAAAGAAAGCGAGTGCGCAGTACGAATGTCGCCCCGGTCGGCTGGTGAACTGGCTGGAGATTTAACTCCTACTTTGCATTCACCTTAAACACAGACTGCAGCCATACCTTGTTTGGTGTTAACTCTATCCTGAAGAAAATACGCGGTATATGGTACTGTTCTTCATTATGGGTTGTCCGTAACCCCTATTGGAAACCATTAACCAATCCCACAACCAACCACTATATGGGTTATCGAACCATCAGTTGGTGGTTCAAAGAGTACATTGCCAAGGTCCCCTACACTGTACTATTGGGACTACACACGGCATTATCTATTACATAAGACAAATTGATAGTTTTGTGTTCACCAGTTTTATCGGCTCTGCCAGTAACGCGTAATAAAGCAATTTTGTAGATAAGATAGTCGCTTGCGCTGTCGCCCATCCCAGCGTCAAAGCACCCGTATCGCTGCCCCGTCTGACGACAAGGGTTAGCGTTGTTATCGCGTCGATCAGCCCGCGGCGCGAGTTAAAATGGCGTAGTCGATAAGGAATTTTATCAATGGCAGAGACGACCGTAGTTCTCCAAGTGTGTGAATGGGAAATACGCATACTACATGTGCGTAAACGTTGCGTTTTACATGTCGCCGTTGGCCCGTAGAAAAGTGTGGAAGTTTGTCTGCATAAAAGGAAGTTAACCACGCAGCAAGTCTTCAGTCACTGAGGTCCAACACTAGTCGATAGAATGATGACAGTCGGTCGGTCGGTCGGTCGGTCGGTCGGTCGGTCGGTCGGTCGGTCGGTCGGTCGGTCGGTCGGTCGGTCGGTCGGTCGGTCGGTCGGTCGGTCGGTCGGTCGGTCGGTCGGTCGGTCGGTCGGTCGGTCGGTCGGTCGGTCGGTCGGTCGGTCGGTCGGTCGGTCGGTCGGTCGGCCGGCCGGCCGGCCGGCCGGCCGGCCGGCCTGCCTGCCTGCCTGCCTGCCTGCCTGCCTGCCTGCCTGCCTGCCTGCCTGCCTGCCTGCCTGCCTGCCTGCCTGCCTGCCTGCCTGCCTGCCTGCCTGCCTGCCTGCCTGCCTGCCTGCCTGCCTGCCTGCCTGCCTGCCTGCCTGCCTGCCTGCCTGCCTGCGTAATGTATTTACACATGTCGTACGATCTACGCCGTCGTGTGTCAGAATGGTGATCTGACCAATGCTAATGCGTCAGTTCATTGACACCAATTCATTCACAGATGGCGGTTTTAATCAAAGAATGTCTATACCAATGGCGGTAACAGACCGCCCAATGAATACAAAATGTCAGGTATGAATATTTTATACACTACTACAAACAACAATTATATGAAACTGCATTGCGTAAGAACTTTCGCAGTGAACATATGCCGCACTTCACGCGTCGAGCACATTTTGAATATCAGCTGTCAATTTTGGGGATCCGAGTTACCGGAAACAACACTGATTCCGTCTACTTGTCCCAATTCATAATTCCCCGTTTTTCTTCTCTTTATGTTCCATACACTGCACTGCAGAGGTCAGACCACATTGAACTTCCTGCTTATCGTTTCACACGAACGTATAGGGTGTATTAAATTGTGATATGTGAAATTAAGCAATTCATATGATGTGTCACAAATGCAATTGAGCAGGCATATTCACAGGTTTGTTTGTAAAAGCTATTAGCTGTGATGTAGTTCATTTCTTGAGAGTTTAACAGGCGCAGGGATTTATGGGAATTTTTCTTCTATGGAGGCGCATGAATACATGGATATTTTTGCATACGCACTTGGGGGCGTTTAAATTGAGCTGGGGGTATGTAATTTTGATAACACTCGGTCAGCATGTCATTCAGATGATGGCTGTTGCTGTGAATTTTTGATTGTCGAGTTTTCTTATAATCAGACAAAAGGTTAACATGGCCACCAGTGCAATTTGGAACTATGGTCTGACCTCTGCACTGTTTTTTTATGATACCGATGTCACGTAATGTGACCTTGGCACACTTTGCCGCAGATTACGTCATTTGACAAGACACGATCGTTGACTAAAGAGTCTGGTTCTTATCAGCAACAAACAACACTAACACCAGCCTGGACGGAGTCGGTACGTGCGTTTAGACGGAGTCGGTACGTGCGTTTAGAGCCGGTGTTCGAGCGAATAGGTTTTCCAGTGTGTAGTGCTTGGGGATTTTCCTAGAGGACAACATGTATAACTGATGCATAAAAAGCATACTTTTATCATGTTAAGAGAGACCCAGATAGCAAGTGTATATTTGTAGCCAGCGCACATACGCCTGCGTGCATGCGTCGCACGCACGCACGCATGCACACACACACACACACACACACACACACACACACACACACACACACACACACGCACGCACGCACGCACGCACGCACGCACGCACACATATGCACTACGGTTTTAACCGTAACCTGGTGACGAATGCCCTTCGACGACTTTGGACACCGTGACAAAGCTTGACCAGAACAATACTGGGTGGTCAACATACGTTCCTGACCATCCACCATTGTCCTGTCTTATTCATGAAAGACCCCCATAGTCCAGGTACCCCCCGTTGTCTAATAACCTATGTGCTGTTCCGTTTACTGGACACCTTCTGACGTCATCACACAAATAAATGTAAACGTCAGCTGGTTTACTGTAGAATAAGGACATCAATGAATGGCACGTAAGACACCTACCATGGACGTACGTAAGGCACTTACCACGGACGCACGTAAGACACCTACCACGGACGCACGTAAGACACCTACCACGGACGCACGTAATACACCTACCACGGATGCACGTAAGACATTTACCACGACGCGAACAGTGAATGGATTTTTCATTAACAGTACCCACTCGTTTTACGTGGGTCGTTGACCTTAGGCGGAGCGAGTTTAAATAATGACCGAATAGACGTTTTTGAAATAGTCATCGGCTATGTAGATGTGTATGCACATGTGTATTCTTCAAAAGGAAGGATGGTGGAATGTCTAGAGCAGATCTAGAGGATACGCCGTAGCTTAAGGAGGAAAAGAGTGTGTAAATTGGAAAACACAAATCAGATGTACGATGTTGGTAAGTTATCTATGCATTGTGTAAATGCTAATAAATATAAGATATTAAAGAAAGATCATGTAATATTATATATATATATATATATATATATATATATATATGAGAGGGACGGACCATGCATATGCAAAAGGGACTGACCACACACACACACACACACACACACACACACACACACACACACACACACACACACACACACACACACACACACACACACACACACACACACACACACACACACACACACACACACACACACACACACACACACACACAAACACACACACACAAACACACACACTCACACACACACACACACACACACACACACACACACACACACAAACACACACACACACACACACACACACACACACACACACAAACACACACACACACACACACACACACACACACACACACACACACACATATGAGAGTGACGGACCGCCCGTATACAGGATCGTACATAACCACCGATAAATCAATAGTTTATGTGTCCATCTGTCTTGAATAACAATCTTACATGCCTGCTGTTGGATGATAATAGTATGCGTATAAGTGAATTGCATTAATCCTCCATTTCCGTATCAACCACCTGCGAGTATACATATAATACTGACACCTCCGTTTGGCGCCTTCCAAAGTGGTTAGGCGTCGCAAATAAAAATAATAGGCGCATGCGATCATCACACTCACACAACACAGTGTTCGTTGCGTAACGGGTAACGGACATCTTCGCGTCGCACCGATTCCCACTGCTGCACGTCTCGCGCTAACGAACCCAATTGCGCCAGAGCTGTGAATATCGACACGTGCTCATTACGTTGTCGTTTCTACACTACGGCTTTCTATGCGAATAGAGGGAAGCTCCCGTTTCGTGTTGCAGACTGGTTACGCCTCTCGTTAACAACATCAGAATTGTTCGAGAGCACGTCGAGCCAGCTCCGTTCTTATCAGTATGGGCGAGGTGGCTCGGCAGTTAAAACGCCGGATTGCAGCCAAAAGGACCGACGTTTAAAAAAAAACCATGTCGTTTCGATCTATAAAAAAACCATCCGGGCATTGCATTAGCTGCAGCCAATTTCTTCTTCTGGTAATGGGGTAAGCGCCTGGAGCTCTATATAAATCGACGTTAGGATCTTAGTTCGAGAATAGTGGCGTATTGACGGGGCCACGGCCCAATTGACCTAACAGCAAACGGGCCTAAGTAAGCCGTGTTCCTGTGTAGAAACTGGTACACACGCCCGCGAGTGCTTGTAACAAACACGAACGGTTCTGGTTAACCCACCCGCTGTGGTTGAGAACGCCGCCGGCAACGTGAACTTGTCAACACGAGTTGTGATTGACCGCGAACAATGCGTGGTCAAGTGGCAACCGTCGAACAGCGTGACCGGTCCTGTTCGGGTTACACAGATACCATTTCTGTACACTCAACACCGGAGCCACTCCTTTGAGATAAGTCAAATCACCAAGTGATTTGTGTAATCGCTCGCATGTTTACGGACACGACATGTAAACATGTCACAGTTGTTGATGATGGAAAGTACACATGTATAATCCGTTGTTGATAATGGAAGGTAAACATGTTCGTAACATGTTGCTGATGATATAAAGTAAGCATGTTCGTAACCTTTTGTCAGTGATGGAAAGTAAATATGTATAACCCATTGTGTTATTGATGATGGAACGTTCAACCAATTGTTGATGGAAAGTAAACCTGCACATAATATGATGTTGCTCACGGAAAGTAAACACGTAACACGTGGTTTGATGGAAAGTAAATGTGCTCATAACCCGTTGTTGATGATGGAAAGTAAACGTATGTTAAATCATTGTTGATGATAGAAAGAAAACATACGTGCACATGACCTGATGTTGATGGTGGAAAGTAAACATGTACATAACATGTCGTTGACTCACCCTGTCGTTGTCATATATATATATATATATATATATATATATATATATATATATATATATATATATATATATATATATATATATATATATATATATATATATATATATATATATATATATATATATATATATACACACGTAGCATAAACAAACAAGCGTCTTGTGTCATACAAACTCTTTGGCCATAAATATAACATTTAGAAAGATCGTCACTTTGCCTAACAAGTTCGTTTCTATATACAGAAGCAAGTGACTTGTCACGGGTTGGGGGTATTTCTCTGAGAACTAAATATTCGACCTTGGACCACATTTTACGAAGAATTCGATTGACAGCGGCGACGGAGATATACTTGGTCCTTATCTACGGTACTAAGCCGGGCATTGACTTCGGCGTTACATTCCTCGGGGTACGGCATGACGAATGCTATAAACATTGCGACGTTGACAGCGTTATGTAAATGAACAGGGACTAATTGTGCAAGCGTTCCTGGACAAAACGGTTTCTAGTGTCCAGAAGACTTCGGTTGTGTTCATAGTCGGTTATTGACTCGATTTATAAGGCCAGTCAATACGCGAAAGTTATTTGCTCGTCAAATTTCAGTACTGCCTGTTGCCAGCGTCTACACCCGTTGCGATCGGACGGTTGTTTATGACGTCAGTGTCTACATTCTCGTAGCTACGCCCAAGGCTGTTCAATTAAAATTTCCTACATCACTATCTTCAACCGTGAATCACCCCAGTGGAAGACTTGGGATCTCTCAATGGGGGGTGGGGTGGGGGAGAGGGGGCACGCTTAGTCACACATCGGTTTAGTTTTCCACGCGACCACGTTGTGACGCAACAGGTTATTCGTCTCGTTCAAAGCCCTGTTGGAGGCATGGTCCGATGCCCCCGTAAATACCTCACGTGTTCCAACCCGTCCATTCGTGACCCGTGAGTCCATCAGTACAGGAACCAGCCCACGGAGGGGGGGGGGATACGCGGCCTCTTTTATAGCCGGACAACGGCATCGGTATCTCCAGAAATAAATGTGACGCTAACCTAGTCAAAGTCCACACGTGCTTCAGCCTTTAAAGAGGGCAGACCACAGAGCATAATTGCAGTGGTGGCCATGCTAACGTTTTGTCTGATTATAAGAAAATAGAACCATCAAACATTCCGAAACTTATTCACAGCCACTGCATTTATGTTGTTGATATGATAGACAAGTTTGGTCAAAGTCACACACCTCCAGCTCTTTTAATCATCTCGCAAACGCGCCTACCCTAAAAATTGGCAGTTATTGCCAAATATTAATACCCTAACTGTGTTTCGGGAATCTCACCACCAAATACCTACACGTTTTCAAATCCGCTTCATACGGCAACATCTCACTGCCAAAGGTCCGACGTTTTGAACGTTCTAACCTTGTTGGCTGAATACAGTCTTGGCAAATAAAATCACTGATATCGGCTAAAATGCTTATTTTTAGCACTTAATTCTGAAGTCTAAAGCAATTATAGTACGTTTATGTTCCCTCGCGGCCACACCCTAACGTTGACCCCATAGTCATAGCGTCCTTCAGAGCAAAGCAATATAAAACGCTCATTTCGTCTCTTGAAAATCTCCAATGTTGACCTTATTGGACTGGCGGTCGCGATTGAGCTTATCCTTATCTGTGCAGTTATCTTAACACTCCTGGATTACCAGAGTCGCTTTGTAATCACAACTGTGAAAGCAGACCGAAGAGTAATTGAAGTGGCTAGACTTGTGTACCGACTTTAGGTCTACATCATGGTTTTTACATCGACATTCTTCACATTGTTGTTACAATGATAGGCTACACACACACTGCGAAACACTACTCTATTACGTACCACATCTAGAAGCATCGAACCCAAGCCGTTGTCAAATATAAGAGGATCATGATAAGAACGGGTACCGTGACTAGATTGAATCTAATCGCGACCAAAGCACCATAAATGTTAAGGATAAAAAGTTTTATAATGATCACAGATATCGTTGACATTATCTAGAAACCACGATTGACCATACATGCCAACACATAAGCGCAACACTTCCACAATTCCCAGCAACAAATGCCAACAACACGTACAATAAACACCAATAGGTAATGTTGTGTTTACATCGAGTCTGCATGCCACTGCCTGGAATACTGTACTGAGATCGTCAGTAAAAGTATCAAAACTGCCCGACATTTATCAGGTCACAACGACAACAGCGATCACTGTTGGTCGGCCGCGTCTACATCGACGGAATTCACGAACCAAACGTGGACTTACCTTACAATAGTGTTTCGGCTCGTAGTTGAGAAACGTACCAACGTTCATATGCCATATCGACGGCAGGTTGTCGAAGATGGAAATGGCCATGAACATAAGGACTTGGTAGCGGCCATAGGCCCCCAGCATCTGTAGCGCCTCGTCAAGATGCATGGTGGCGGAGAAGACGCGACCGTGACGGAGAGAGTCCTGCTTGAGGAGACGCGACCGCGACGGGCAGTCTTGTTACGTGCGCCGGTCTTCGCGTCTCGGTGTCTCGGGAGATCCGTGGGAGTCCTACACTTGTCGGACTTCGGCAACGCCAGAGAAAGTCTTCGAGCGGCGTGTCGATCTACACGACTATACAAATGTACCGCGCAAATGTCTATGTCTATGATTTAGGTGGGCGTGTCGCTTGAGTGCGTCCAACGATCTGTCACTCGCGTACTTCCTTGAATGCGCCACGCTGGGTCGGCCATACAGTCGTGGCGCAAGAGAAACGTCCAACGTTCACGCTCAGATGAACGCGCCAGGGGTGGGCTGGCCGTGCACCGCACTAACAACGTCTGCGTATCTTCGTACACGTCGTCTCAAGGTAACTCGACGGCCGTTCGATATGATATACACATCTGAGTATATATCAAGTTAACGCAACTCCGCCAGAGCAAGTTACTTGACGACGCGATGTCACAACCGGTTAGTAGAGATCAACCGTAACGAAAATTAATATTAACTAACACACAATAACTAACATTAACTAACGTACTGGCGAGCGTCTGTGCGTCAGAAGACCGTTACGTTTGACGTCGGCAGCTTCGATGTTATCGAATAGCGGATGTTCGAGCTTTTGTTGGTGAGAACAGTCTGCGGTAGAATCGCTGACACAGCCGATAAAATCAAGAGGTAAGGAGAGACGGTCAGCATAGTGTTGTTTATGCGATGTTGCCGACGCGTATCCACTGACTGTGATCGCAGTGTTGGTCGATCCGATGTCAGCGCCCGGACCGATGTGCACCGCTTTCTCTCCAGTCACCAACTGCCGTCGCCGCGTTGTCGTTGAGTACGACCACCGAACGCTGTCATTCACTCCTTACTCGCCGTGCGTTCTCCCAATCACAGGCGCGCTGCGCTCGACGCAGACCTTTCATGTAGGCAGGTATGTCCGTCCACCACCACTCCAGAGAGGGTTCCCGCCAGCACTGTGGAGACACACTCACACACACACACACACGCCCGCGGGCGACGTCCAAACAGTTAAACCCAATACTTGCGTTTATGGTCACGCAGGTTTATAGTCGACGTTTCGGCGTAAACAAACAGCGAAAACGTCAACTGATCTCCTTGATAGGCATACACGCTATCGACACGATATCATCATACCACACGCCAGTCGCGTATGTAGACGCCACCGCATATACGTGCTTTTGTTGATACCGTTAATTGCTGAATAACTGCCCAGTCCAGGGCGGGTGCGGTTTGTTCGTCAACCCGGGCGGTTGTTTGCTCGCCTCGTCGTCTAGTAACGCTGACGGTGCCTCCGTTTGCAGGTAACACGGTCGAAAGTTACGCCCAAGATCGTCGTAGTACCGATAACTCCGTAGTTTGTACAACGATAGACGTCCGGCCTTTACTTGAGCTGGCACGCGTGTTCTAACGAGCGCGCCTCGAGTGAAGTCAGCCGCGCGTGACGACTCGTGCTCTTGTTGATCCTTTGATGGAAGCACCTCGCCACGAGCAGGCGAGCGTCTAATCTATTACGTCGTTTGTGTTGGCCTTGGCGTGGAATCGGATTTATTGGAATTAGCGCTAATCTTCGTTTGTTCCACGCCGAGGGAGTGGCACAATGGCGCTTGGAGCGAGGTAAACTTTTCAAAGGACTCGTAGGCTAGGCTTTAGAAGCTCGAGTAATACCTTAATTGCATCCTACTTTAGAATGAACATAACGTTGGCGTCCATTCTGCGAAAGTATCGAGATGGGACACTTTATGATACTATAATAATAACTCATCAAGTCCTATTACACATATAGTAACTGGACTCGAATAACTACAGGATTTCGTGTTTTAACGATTCTGTGTGGCACACTAAGACATTTGATCTATCTATCCGTGCCGGTCTTCGGCGAAGTCGCGAGGAAAAGTGTAAGAAAAGACGTGTCGTGTCGCATTGTTTATGGTATTCTCTCGTTGTCGAGTCTGCTGATTCGAGACGATGATGAAGGTGTCCAGTTATGTCTGATGAGTGCGTCGGTGTCTGAACAGGCCGATTCGCGATTTGCAGATCCTGCCGCACACGCACGCACGCACGCACGCACGCACGCACGCACGCACGCACGCACGCACGCACGCACGCACGCACGCACGCACGCACGCACGCACACACACACACACACACACACACACACACACACACACACACACACACACACACACACGTTGTTGTAGTAGCGGTAGTAGCCGTCACTGTGACGTTGTTGTATTCACTGTCCTTCCACCGCTGCCGTTGTTCGGCTTCTTGTGCTGTGCGGTTTAGTTCAAAACGTTCCACGCCGGTTTTGTAGATGAATCTCCACCGCACACGGTCATACTAACATACATACATACATACATACATACATACATACATACATACATACATACATACATACATACATACATACATACATACATACAAGGCCAATCCGTACACGGAAGGTACGTTGGCAGTTGGGACAGGGGATGAGGGGGACGTCATCTTGAGGATTGCTGGCTCGGGCTTTCCTGGCTTGCCTCCTTTGCTCTGCTGCAGCGGTCCTGTTGGCCTCGCATATCTTGGAGCCTTTGTGCACAGAGGAACGCCACTTGGCCCGATCCATGGCGGTTTGTTCCCAGGAGTCGGGGGTGATGGCAAACGCTTTCAGGGATGTTTTTAGAGTGTCTTTGAAGCGCTTCTTCTGGCTTCCATGGGACCGCTTTCCTTGCTGTAGTTCGCCATAGAAGAGCCTTTTTGGGAGCCGATGGTCTGACATGCGGGCTACATGTCCTGCCCAGCGTAGCTGGGACTGCATTAGGATGGTATAGATGCTGAGCAGGTCTGCTTGGGCAAGTACCTAAGTGTCTGGAATCCTGTCCTGCCACTTGATGTTGAGGAGTTTCCTGAGGCACGTTGTGTGGAAGTGGTTCAGCTTCTTGGCATGGCGTTGGTACACTGTCCATGTTTCACATGCGTAGAGCAGCGTGGGGAGCACTATTGCCCTGTGCACCTTCATACATACATACATACATACATACATACATACATACATACATACATACATACATACATACATACATACATACATACATACATACATACATACATACATACATACTAACAATGTGTTGTATCAACGAAATGACGATAGCGCCTTCTATCGCTACGATCAGTGAACAAAAGTTGTTAGCACATATTTGCTTGACAGTTTTACACGTAATCACGTGTCGAGTCTTTACTGTCCAGTTTTCACATCCATTAGTTTGGCCCGCGATAATTCACATAAACATCTCCGACGTAATACGTTTTATTTCTAGCGTATTTCTTTGTTCGTCTCCGTTAGAATTGGCAACGGCACCAATTAGGACGTCGCTGCACAAACGAGCAGAGCGTCCATTAAAATACAGGTGTGTTATGTTATCTGGAGTGACCCTTGAGCTTGCAAGCACGCACGGGTCTACGCGCGCTGTGTTTGCGCAGGCCTTACGTGTCACAGATGGCCACCCCGATGACAAACACGTAAAACACTCGTCGTAAAGTCGTCACCGTCGTCGCAACTTAGTCGTTTGTGTGCACTCATTTTTCTCGATCTCTCTCTATCATCATGACAGTACAGTACAGTACAGTACAGTACAGCACAGCACAGCACAGCACAGCCCAGCCCAGCCCAGCACAGCACAGCACAGCACAGCACAGCACAGCACAACACAGCACAGCACAGCACAGCACAGCACAGTACAACACATACCGTTTTACATATGACGATGACGATGACAGCAAGACATGTCCTTCAACCTTATATCGTGTAACGACGACGACAACATCAACAACAACAACAACAACAACAACAACAACAACAACAACAACGACAACGACAACGACAACAAACGAACAAACAACAAGGATGACAAACACAACAACAAGAACAACACCAACATGAACAAAAACAACAACAACAACGAGAGTGAACAACTACATAATTATCATCACCAACAACAACACCAACGACGACGAATACGACGACAACCGATCACAATGACGAACTAACTTTCAAATCTGTCGTACAATTCCAAAAACGAGCTCTTCTTCGAATTCGTCATTTACCGCCAGTCGCCTCACGGACCGTACATTGGTATGGATGGTATATAAACCACCATTGGTATGGACGGTATATAAACCACCATTGGTATGGACGGTATATAAACCACCATTGGTATGGACGGTATATAAACCACCATTGGTATGGACGGTATATAAACCACCATTGGTTTGGACGGTATATAAACCACCATTGGTATGGACGGTATATAAACCACCATTGGTATGGACGGTACATAAACCACCAGTAGCGCATGTGCCGCTGTTATTGTCTTGCTACCTCGAGCTTGTACGGCCCACGGGTCAACATGGCGTGTGAAAACGCCTGTGATGTATTGAACACGCACCCAGTCGAGTGGGCAATTATTAATGATCATTCTCAGCGGTTGACAGAGGCGCGCGCTCTGTCTTTGTGCTTCATTTATCTTCCTTGGCTGTTTTTTTATTGCTGCTGCGAAAACATTGTTGTGCACTTTCGATGTCACAATCGCCGCTGTTCTTACTGGGCCGCGTCGTCTGTGAGCGAGTGGACGGACAAGACAGAATTGAGGTCGGAAGACAAAGCTAGCTGAACGCGAACACGGGTAAAACAACTATTGTTTTCTCCATTTAATACAACAACCTGTACACCTTTACCGCCCCCCCCCCCGCAGTAGTGTTTTCGTGAAATTATGCAATTTTGCTTTCGAGAAGATCAACATGGAAGATGTCCCCGTCATCATGCCCAAACAACCCGGATGTTCACCGGGGATCCTTCCATGACTGACACCGGGGATCCTTCCGTGACGGACACG
>OY759269.1:14881897-14931897 GCA_963662155.1 Lamellibrachia columna
TAGAGCAAGGAGTGACTGGGTAGAGCAAGGAGTCATAAGCTATTGCAGTGGTTGACTTTCCTCCTGTGCAACGCCGGGCAACTCGGCTAGTAGCGGTTATATAAAGTTGAAATATGTTGTGGTGTGTCAGCTGTGGTTGATGCAGACAGAATCCCGCGATACGAGGATGCGGACATCCGGTTCACTGACCAAACTGCACTGTTGTTCGTCTCCCTAGGGCAGGAACTGTCACGCTCTTATCGAAAGTCCAACTATACTGCCCCCGGTAAGACTGCACCGAGACGCGAGAAATATGCCCGAGTGCAACCAACCGTCGTTGTCTGTTGAATTATGTGTTTTATTCACCTTGCACTAAGCGCCAAACTAGTTCGGTCGGCACGGCATGCACTGGTGTCAACACGCGAAAAGAATTTATAGGAACAAATTCTACGAAAACACGGGACATTTGCTTTCCGTTGCGTGACATTTATAGTCATTGTTAAATCAAAGCTACACACATCAAATTCCGTCGACCAATCTTCTTGAAATTAGCTTCTATTCTGTGCGGACGGTTTTACCAGATAATTCGCGATGTTAACTCTAGTACACATGCAATCACACAATGCGATTTATTATGCCACCGGTTATTTGTTACGTAAAGACCACCAAGAGGCCCCACATTATATGACCCCCACCCGAGCGTGCATGAGCAACTTTAAGGATGACCCCTAAAGCGTCCGAAGCAGAAATGTTCGGAAATCGTTTAAGCGGCTTTAAAGTTCCCCCCACATTTACTTTAGCCCACCTGGAATCGGGTTCGTTGGTGTTCAAATATGTAATGTGTGAATAGTTTAAAGAATATGCGCAGCCGATTTATTAAAATAGCACGTATGCCTTTGTTAAAATTATCGAAAGCGCAGCAGCCTTTGCCATTATTCGCCAATTTTTTTTACCGGACCCGGCAGTAGTCGAAACTAGATTTGGCCGATTTTTTGGGAAACTATCGTCGAAAACGAGACGAGCAAAAAAAACTGCGGAGGGGTCGTTAAAAATATAGAAAATCATATACGTAATATTATAAGTGCGGAAACATTTAACGAATGTTAGGCCAATGTAGGTTAAATCCAGTTGAAAAAGTTCCGGTAGTCGGATGTTGTTTTAACGTGCCTTTGAAAGTTACGACCTTTGCGCCGTGCAGGTAATGGTATAGATGCACATGGGTAAAGGCACTCACAAGGATACAGGTAATGGTATAGATGTACATGGGTAAAGGCACTCACAAGGATACAGGTAATGGTATAGATGCACATGGGTAAAGGCACTCACAAGGATACAGGTAATGGTATAGATGCACATGGGTAAAGGCACTCACAAGGATACAGGTAATGGTATAGATGCACATGGGTAAAGGCACTCACAAGGATACAGGTAATGGTATAGATGCACATGGGTAAAGGCACTCACAAGGATACAGGTAATGGTATAGATGTACATGGGTAAAGGCACTCACAAGGATACAGGTAATGGTATAGATGTACATGGGTAAAGGCACTCACAAGGATACAGGTAATGGTATAGATGTACATGGGTAAAGGCACTCACAAGGATACAGGTAATGGTATAGATGTACATGGGTAAAGGCACTCACAAGGATACAGGTAATGGTATAGATGTACATGGGTAAAGGCACTCACAAGGATACAGGTAATGGTATAGATGTACATGGGTAAAGGCACTCACAAGGATACAGGTAATGGTATAGATGCACATGGGTAAAGGCACTCACAAGGATACAGGTAATGGTATAGATGCACATGGGTAAAGGCACTCACAAGGATACAGGTAATGGTATAGATGTACATGGGTAAAGGCACTCACAAGGATACAGGTAATGGTATAGATGTACATGGGTAAAGGCACTCACAAGGATACAGGTAATGGTATAGATGTACATGGGTAAAGGCACTCACAAGGATACAGGTAATGGTATAGATGTACATGGGTAAAGGCACTCACAAGGATACAGGTAATGGTATAGATGTACATGGGTAAAGGCACTCACAAGGATACAGGTAATGGTATAGATGTACATGGGTAAAGGCACTCACAAGGATACAGGTAATGGTATAGATGTACATGGGTAAAGGCACTCACAAGGATACAGGTAATGGTATAGATGTACATGGGTAAAGGCACTCACAAGGATACAGGTAATGGTATAGATGTACATGGGTAAAGGCACTCACAAGGATACAGGTAATGGTATAGATGTACATGGGTAAAGGCACTCACAAGGATACAGGTAATGGTATAGATGTACATGGGTAAAGGCACTCACAAGGATACAGGTAATGGTATAGATGTACATGGGTAAAGGCACTCACAAGGATACAGGTAATGGTATAGATGTACATGGGTAAAGGCACTCACAAGGATACAGGTAATGGTATAGATGCACATGGGTAAAGGCACTCACAAGGATACAGGTAATGGTATAGATGTACATGGGTAAAGGCACTCACAAGGATACAGGTAATGGTATAGATGTACATGGGTAAAGGCACTCACAAGGATACAGGTAATGGTATAGATGTACATGGGTAAAGGCACTCACAAGGATACAGGTAATGGTATAGATGTACATGGGTAAAGGCACTCACAAGGATACAGCTTATTTTAAGGGCCCCGACGTTTTCACATATCCTGCGGTAGGACTACTTTGTGTTGCTAGAGACAGTTCAACGGAAACACTTCTCCTTTGAGAAACCGACCGCAGTGAAAGAATGCGATTACATAACAAACGGCTTTGTTCTAACAGTTATGTACTGTTCCATTTGAAAAAAGCACCGACGGACATCCCAAATCATATTCATTGTATATACCTTTAACTTTTAAACGAGTTGCAATGAACCAGACAGTAAGAAGAGTTGACTCTTTTGTAAAAAGATCGACAGAAAATAACACACTCTTTTATGAAAGGATGGACAGAAAATAGGTAACCGACGATTGTTTTATGTGTTCCCGCCCTTGGCGTCGCGTTATCGTTAGCGCGTGTCTAGCAGGGTCATTATCTGATACGAATCGTGCGAATGTGACAGCCGCCCAAAAACCGGTTCCGTCGAAATCGATCAGCCTACAGATAGTTTCACGACATCCGCCATTGTCGCGAAATTATGACGTTGAAGTGTTGCCGGAAGCAATTAAAACGGCAAGTCATCATATCGGATGTCCCTCCAGAAAGCCTATCGCGACACGGGCGGCCGATGGAAGACGGCGTCTAGCGAATAACGAAATCATTAAATGAAAAATATCGACGATATACTTCCGCAGCTTTCAGTGCAAGTCGAGACGATGCGTTGTGTCACGTTGCTACGTGACGGTGCTGCATGTCAGCCCTGATTTAACAACATTTAACAAGACTTGCCATCCAAGTCACAGGCCCAGATGACAAGTGGACATGGAAGCCATTGGCTTATCGAGAGTCCAACAATGTTTATTTACGTGTAACCCGCCCTCCAGAGATATGTGTCAACCTTGTTTTTAAACATGTTCACGCTGCTAGCAGTTACACAATCTGTAAATAATTTCTTCCATTCATTTATTGTCCTCTGTGAGAACGAGTGCTTCCTGATATCCAATCTACACTGATCCTTTACTAATTTTACGATGACGTCAATGTTGGTGTGCCAGGTCACCCACACAGTCTTCCGAGTATCGGAGAAGCTCCCTTTACATAATGCAATTCTTAGATAATGCATGTATCTCTAACAAGGTTAAACACCGTCCGTAAGAACGCGTTTGTTACTCGGATTGGCAAATCGCTCGACGAATCTGTGTGTGCAATTTTACCGATCACACAAACAAGCAATGCTCTTTATAAACAATAATTAAGCAGTATATGTAGGAGACTTCAGTGTGTAACTTTGGGATGAAACACTAACAGCAGTTGGTACTTTCTACCAGGTGTCTAGGTCAGGGGGCTTAAAAGATCACACACAGGGTGTAAGTATTAAGTTATATATCCTTGTATGTAAGAGTTATGTGATTATGATGGCCAATTGCAAATCACACAATAAAGGTGACACGGTTACCATCGTAACGCATTTACTTACTAACTAATGGCAAAGCCGTCGGAATCGAATAATTTTAGTTAAACACCACATCCTTGTTCCGATTTGTACATATATAAAACATGACAAATAACTAGTGTACCTGACTCTTTCATTTTATTCGGCCCAAGAGAGTCGTCGATGGGTTGGGTTAATTAGCCCGTCGGTAGGGATTTTTAAATTGCAAAAATTAAATTGCGGAATTTTAAGGGGCCACATCAGAACAGCAATACACGACATTGCACAAAACGGAACTCGCTGCCAATTGCCATAAAGTGCAGCCGAAACATATCGCTGTTCAAACAGTCACTTAAAACAAACGTATAGCAGAATACCGCTGACATTTTACTATAAATGTTTTATTTTTTTTATTTTACTGCGCAATTCATACTTTTTGTATATACGGATGATTGTACGTATGTTAATATTGTAATAATAATTACATTTTGCTCTATTCTTCTTTAAAAAAATATTCATAGTCTTTAATTAATAGTTTAATTTTCTATCTTATTTAACTTTTCATTCTGTTCCCTATTGTGCACATATTTATGCTATTTTGAACGTTTTTTTATATGTAATTAGATTAAATGCAATTAATTTTTATATGTATTAATTTTTATATGTAATTTGATTATATTACACTGTATATGCAATTATATTCTTGTACAGCGCTTTGAGCATTTGTTTTTGAAATTGTGCTTTATGAAAATAAATAATAATAATATTATTATTATTATTAAAACAGAGGTCATTTAATATCAGACCCCTACATGAAAGTTTATTACGTTGACCTCTGGATACCTGTAGCAATGACCTTGTCCTTCATGATATGCCACCACAATTCACCAGGGGAGCCCCTCAATACATTGCCAATATATCAGCCCTGTGAATTAGTCCCCTAAACACGTCTTAAACATGTGTCAAAAAGATAACCTTTTCAAGTTAAGTTGATTAAAATATGCACCCTCTAACGTGTAAAACATGCATTGTTCCATGATTATATATTAATTCACTAATATATATGATTCATAGACTAATCAGACCTCTCGGTTTCCACAGTATATCGTAAAACGCGTTTTGAAATGTCAAACTATATACCCTTAAGTATCCCCCGGGGTATGTCACATGGGCATACACATGCTAACGTGATTGTAGCAGAATGGAGTTTATTTATCACTCTTTCATCATTAAAAAACAATGTTTACTACATCGACATACTACACTAAGCGAAACATATGTCAACCCCCTCCCCTACCTCCCTCCCCACATGAAACCAATTTTTGGGTACCAAACTTCGATATTTTGAGATTACCCTTAACTGACAACATATCGACGAATCTTCAACAACTCGCTTTGCAAATAAAGTCGCCGCGTGATGGCGCTGCGTGTCAGCAATGATTAGTCTGAAGTCGTTTCTGCTCTGGTATGATGTATCTGTATATGCCTTTCCATGACACTTTTTGTGTCTGCTGTAGTACTATCACATAGGCTCATTCATCACTTAATGAGCGAAATTGTAGTTCATTATTTTTTTGGACTATCGCTGTGCCTATCAGATTTAGCTACTGACGAGCACAAAGGCCGACGTTATACGTGTCTCGTTTATTTTGCATTTTCTCCGTAGACGTGAGGTTACGAAAAACAGTCAAAAGGTTTCGTGTCACATTATCGCGATAGTGTGACTAATAGTGTACACGTTTTTGTCCGGTTTAGATAAACTAATGTACCAGTGATTAGGCTCGGTGATTTAGGACGATTAGGAATGTCCAGAGGAAGTGATGTGGTTAGATCAGATATGCTGGACTCAGTAGAAGAATGGAGGAAGTGATGTGGTTAGATCAGATATGCTGGACTGAGTGACCAGAACTGTAGAAGCTTACATACTTCCCAGAATGCAAATCTTACGTCAACAGTTGAATGACCGAAGCTATGCAGGATAAACGAGGCTAAAACGGTGGGCTCCATGTGACGCCGAAAAGCTGTTCCGTTTCCCGCTGACCCAAAACTAACGGGGAGCGACTTTCAAAGAATTTTGGGAACAGCAGGTAGATCTGAACTATATGAAACTGTCTAGTTTTTACAGGAGTGAGCAGTGAGTGTAAATATACCGGCTGTTTAGCTGAAAGTGTTTGATATATATGTACATATATGTACACATCTTGGAAGTTGCGATTGTGATACGTGTGTTTTTTGCTGCACTTGCCGAACATGTCAACCTGTGTCACAGGATGTCGAGGCAACTTTCTTGACTTTTTTTTTAATGTTTTTGTAGTCATAAAACTCTGTAATGGGAATATAATTAGTAGTGCCAGTCGTCATAATGCACGCTTAAATAACCATTAGCGTGCCATTAAATTGACTCCTTTTGTATGACGCTGATAATGCACGTCTATATATGCCTCTTGCTGTGGTGTTTGGGGGTGGGAATGCGGGTGGGGTGAATTACAGGGGTGAAATGCCTCCGCGCGACCGGAAGACATGACAATGAAATCAGACCAGCATCTCTGAGCAGACGTCAGTCTTCTCAGTGACACGATTAGCGTAGCACTATAGTAGTAACATGCGCTAAGTTATGTGAATAAAAATTCCATCAATGGCGCGTCTGTAAATATAACTCTATCACAAGAGAACGGAAGGCCTTATCGACCGAGAGTCTTACATTACGCTGAACGTCCGACTGATAACATTGACCACATCGTTGACATCGTCAGCGATGCGTGATGAACTTGTGAACCTGTGCTATGCTAACACTCCGACGTGGTTGCTTATTCCCAAAATAAAGTATTATTAAAACTACGAGAGCTGCCCGTCATCGCACGGGAGAAAAGGCAGCCATCGCAAGAGCATAAGAGCTTAAGAGCATAAGAGCTTAAGAGCATAATAGCTTAAGAGCATAAGAGCTTAAGAGCATAATAATTTAATAGCATAACAGCTTAAGAGCATAACAGCTTAAGAGCTTGTAGTACCAAGTCAAATTTTGGTAGTGCAAAGCCAATGGCAAAGACAACTCCAGACCCCCAAAATCATGCCCAGCCAATCATGTCACCAAGCGTTCGTATCACACGAAGGAACTTAGCGTTGCTAACAATTGTACATCACTACGAATTCCTACTATTTCGAATTTCGTAATCATAACTCGGAACAATTGTAGCAACCACGCACAGCGTTGCTAACAATTGTATATAACTACGGATTCTTACTGTTTCGAATTTCGTAATCTACGTTAAACGTCCACATAGGTTCCTTCGTGAAATCCCCAACCCACCTTATATATTTACTGGAAGACGTGACGATTTCGACCTGCGCTGGACTGATTTGGACAATCAATCAGCCTTTGTGATTTGTCCACACACAACCTTCTCAATTCTTTCTTTACAAAAAGGCCCACCTGTTCATAAATGCAACCTGCCCTCAGGCGGTTGTACAATAATAACAGAAGAAGGTTTTATATATGTTAGGATAACGGCAAAGGCCCTGAAGTCTGAAATAGATAGTTTTATTCTTCCTTAGACACACAGAACGTATTTGTGTGGGTATATTATGACACGTACACATGAGATAAGAGAAATACAACGAAAACATTATTGATACAATCATTACAACACGAACTGATTATGATTATGTTTTACGACATTGAACTGTAATAGATCATGCTTTGTCACTGCCAACGCAAACACGTTGTGGCTCTCACAGAAAACAATGTAATCTCATAGATTTCATTGTTGCTGTAAATACTACTCGTTGTCGATGCCAAAGCTCAACGTTTGTGAAATGAATGGAACACACTGCCAAATGATTGTGTTAATGCTAGTAGTGTGAATATGTTTAACAATAGAATTGACAGATATTTGATAAGGTCGGGCTACACATAGATGAGAAAATTGTTTAACTCTCGATAAGCCGATGGCTTCCTTGTCCACTTGCCACCTGGAACTTGTTGTCTGAAGTGGCAATCTTGTTAAATCTTGTCGAAGTTGATACTACAACATTTAACATGCTTGTGCAACCAAATGGCACACTTTGATGCTGCCGAAAATCACATGTCGACATGCGACCAACTATACCAGTCTGTTTGCAGTAGCTTCTTCTTCTTGTGACACCCCTAGCCTCAGTCCTCCTCTCTCCCACCGCCTTGACACGACCGACCACAATATTATACTCAATTGGCTCTGCAAGCGTTATGGACATGCGCCCTCCAGAGAATGGAGTCATAGCTACAGGGCAACAAGCAGCGAGCTGTGATGGGCCAGACAACATATGGGTTTCACAGACTCAATACTTGGCTACCCCAGGGACCCATGCCGTGTGTACAGTCGTCTGTCTCTTATAAAGGCCACCGCTTCTGCAAAGGGAAAGTGGCCGTATAACAGGGGTGTCCTTTGGTGAGGGGGGTGGGACGATCATTCTCCTAGATGGCCGCAACTTTTCCCCACTAACGCTGGCACACAATAAAACAGTTACCTTGTTTTTGGCGTGTTTCCCACCATTACAAGAGTCACCACCTTTATACGAGTCACCACCTTTACACGAGTCACCACCTTTACACGAGTCACCACCTTTACACGAGTCAAAACCTTTACACGAGTCACCACCTTTACACGAGTCACCACCTTTACACGAGTCAAAACCTTTACACGAGTCACCACCTTTCACCACCACCGATCGGGTCGTAAGTATTTTATCAAACAAACCGGTTTCGTCACAACTGAAGATATATTTAGCTGCATATCCTTCACACATGTCTTTTTAGGCGAACACTCCAATCAGCCACCACTTCTTCAATAACATCACCTGCCTCCCCACTCAACACTGAACATTTGATGTTGTGCCTTATCTGAAACCGGTTTTTGCCACCCGTTGCTGGCAGAAAACGCATCATGGTTCAACTCCAGTGCTAACGTGGCAGCTTTCTCTTGGACAAGTCTACCTGGGACGGGAATGTTTTTGGCTCTGGCCTGACAAAACATCTCCTGGGAGCGACCAGCTTCCTCGAAACCGATTCATCCTGCTGTCACCGTGCGAGAATAGCGTCCTTCTTTAAAACAATGCTATTTATTTGCGTTTTTCCAACTTCAAAATTAATGTTAAAAGCTTGCGTTTTCGTGAAGACATCTTTAAAATGTCATTAGACAAGTACAGTGCTGGAGTGTTTTGAATATTTTTATTTCATCACGAAGATTTGCGATTATCCACGGACATACACGATTAAAAAAACTTGTGTACCAAGATGCTTTGTGCAGCTATTTACAGTATTACATTACCGAATGGCTTACATACATATTTATGTGAATATGGTTTTGTGCATGACATTTTATATGTTTTATATTAAGTGGGGCAGGTCACATAGCAAGAATGAAATAGTACAGATGGGCTATAGAAACAACAGAATGGCAATCCAAGGGATGGAAACCTAGATAAAGGAAAAGAGCAAGAGGCAGATGGAAGAGACGATGGCGCGTTGATATTACCAACTACGCAGCACAAAAACAGCCAAAGACAGATCTAGGGAGGGTTATATCCTTCGGTGAACGGGCAATACCTCAGAAGTGAAAGGATATGTCTACACGGGCAACGATTAAACCAAACTGTAATTGAGTTAACACAAATCATTGAATCTAACTAGATTGTAGGAAATGGGGAAGACCGCAACTAGGCTAGGAGGACTGCGTAAAGAGAGGTAGGAGCGGATGACAAGTGGAGGGAGGAGGCTGCCGATAGGGAAGAGGGGAAATGGATAACTGCTGGGGCAGTACATGAACTACCCTCTCTCCTTTATAGAGGGAGCCACAAACTCATTCTATTTGACCGACGCACCGATCTAATTGATATCGCACAATAAACACGTAATGATTACACAGTTTGCTTGTGTTTTATTAATAAATTCGCACATTATCACTTTAAAAGTGGGATATGTCTCACGCCGGCACAAGCAGGCTTATGTCACGTAGGAATGTTGTCACAATTCGATATCACTCTTTGCGTTCTAGTGTTATCAAGGTCGCCGTCGGTCGTCACCCTGACCGATACGTAATGGGAAAATAATTGACTTAGCGAAAGAGAAATGTTTGACGGCAATCCAACAATTCTCAGAATATCACCGGATCCACCCTCCCTCAAGGGTCGTACCGGAAATTAAAATAGTTTAATCGATAGATGTATCAGCCATACCCGGTATACAATTCGAGTCGCCATTGCCATGCCCCAGGCGAGGTAGCATTCCGGCGTCTAGTGGTCGGCTTGGCGCGATATTCTGAAATGGGTTGTTAGTTATATGAGAACACGTTAACCACACCATTTACACACATGCAGCCAATGAATAAATTGTATTGAGTCCTGGAAATTAAGAGCGAATATAACAATGAACACAAATGATTGATTCGCCAGTTATCATGCTACAACTGTTTTGTTCAGCAACAGAGCACGACAACATTCTCTCTGTCGGTTCGGTGAACTTTACTGTGTAACTGTCGTCATACCTGCGACTCGAAGGAGACGCCAACAATTCCCACAGGCATCTCGCATGTGACTGTGTCGCGGTCGCACGCAAACCACAATGGCTGACAGGAGGAATTCTCAGAATGCAGGGAGCGCTGATTATGCAGGGGAGAATCATGTATGTTGAAATGCTGCTCGGGAATAAAGGAATGTTTCATGTTGATATTCTTAGTACATTGGCTTATCTAGGGTCTTGGAAAGGGGTGCCAAATGGGGGTGGGGGGATGTGAGGGGGGCAAGCTTAGTCACCTATTAGTTCGTAGCGCAACGGGTTATTCACAGAAAAAAAAACAAAGCATTCCCCCCCCCCCTAAATGCGTCACAATCTTAATTGGTAGCATTCTCGCATTTGAAGCCGTACACTGACCAGGGGGCGAAACCACAATACACGTCTTTATGTTGTGTGGATGATAGCGTCACGTTTTTATGGCAACAGACAGTCGCGTGTTCGCGGTAGAACATGTTTGGTTTTGGAACAGTCATGTCGAGTGTCTGCTACGTTGGTTTTCCGCAAAACTGTTAAGAATTTGACAAATATTTTCCAGCAGATTCAAGAAATATCTGCAACAACATTGGCTCCATTTAAAACATAAATACTGCGTGGACATCTATTATCGCCTGCTCAAGTCATCACCAGCAGCGACAGTTACATGCTACCACCCAGTGTTTGAACCTGTTACTAGAACACGATTAACGTACAATATGTGCCATTTGTCACAACGGTCAGACATTTTTGCTAAAAGTATGTTTGTTGATGTTTTTCGAAACGTTTGGTGATTGTGATTTATGCACGGGGGTGTGTAAACTAACAGTGCACCCAAGGCCCAAGGTAGGGTTAGTTGAGCAGCGGTTAAATAACGAAGACGAGTGTTCCTTACCCAAAAATGCATCAAAGAATTAATTTTCCGAGCAAATTGGGATATCGGATAGCTACAAGGTTACATAATTATTAGATGTGTTGGCTGAGTTGTGAAATTGTAATTGTAATACAAGCCCTACGTAAATTGTAATTGTAATACAAGCCCTACGTAAATTGTAATTGTAATACAAGCCCTACGTAAATTATACAAATAAAGCATTTACCCAACTTACGCTACACTGTGGCTCAACTTACCCCACACCAAGTGTTAGTTGAGCTGGCTTACCAACCCTATTTGAATCAGCTACATATAATTATCTATGCAAACTAGATCTTGGTATCTCCCAATGTTATCTACAAATAATCATACATAAAAACAATTTTGAATTATGAATATGATTGTGCCCTAGATATCGAAAAGAATGAAAAATTACTCAACTAAAACTTCCGGCCTTGTTAGCGGGGAAAGGATCAAAGTATGGCGATAAAAACCGAAAGGCGCTACTGACAGCTACGACAAAAGGAGCCGTGAATTTGGACTAACCAAGGGTCACACCACCAGGAACGGCATAGCACAACAAAGTGTACGAAGACATATGAGGCGCGACAAAGTGGCCCTAAAGAGTTTCCAAGGCTGGCTGACGTCATGACCGAGATTCTGATCCCCACGAGACGGCTCTGTTTATTACGTAGATGTCCTTGTGAGTGTCAACGTCACGCAATCGTCCTTGGATTTAAGTAGGTCAAGTGGAGGTCCATGAGCAAGATGACAGGCGAACGAAAGTAGGACAACGAACTAGAGCAATGATAGGTAGAGGCAACTCCTCCATAGCGCCTCAGCGTACCGACCCAACTGTTTACAACTGCAATTATTGTTAAATCGACTAGAAACTGCCTAACCCTTTTGTTTTGGAGAAAGAGTATATTGAAAATACTCACACTTGAAAAAGGAGGAGAAAGTGAGAGGGAGAGAGAGGGGGAGAGAGAGAGAGAGGGAAAGAGGGGGAGAGAGGAGAGAGGGGGGAGAGAGAGGGCGAGAGAAAGAGAGAGGGGAAGGGAGAGAGGGAAAGACAGGGAGAGGGGGAGAGAGAGGGAGAGAGAGAGGGAGAGAGAGAGAGAGAGAGAGAGAGAGAGAGAGGGAGGAAGGGAGAGACAGAGGGAGCGATGGAGAGGGATAGAGAGAGAGAGAAGGGGAGAGAGAGAGAGGGAGAGAGAGGGATAGAGAGAGAGAGAGAGTGAGGGAGAGAGAGGGAAAGAGAAGGAGAGGGAGAAGGGAGGGAGAGAGAGAGATAGATGGAGAGAAAGGGAGAAAGAGAGGGAAGGGGATAGAGAGAGAGAGAGAGGGAGAGAGAGGGAGAGAGAGGGAGATGGGAGGGAGAGAGAGGGAGAGGGGAGGGAGAGAGGGAGAGAAAGAGAGAGGGAGAGAGAGGGAGAGAAAGAGAGAGGGAGAGAGAGGGAGAGAGAGGGAGAGAGAGAGAGAGAGAGAGAGAGGGGAGGGGGGAGAGAGAGGGGGGGGGGAGAGAGAGGGAGAAAGAGGGAGAGAGGGAGTGCGTGTGTGCAAACGTGCTTGGGTGCTTGGGTGTGTGGGTGCGGGCGTGCGTGCTTGCGTGCGTTTGTGCGTGCGTGCGTGCGTGCATACATACGTACGTACGTACATACGTACGTACATACGTACATACATACATACATACATACATACATACATACATACATACATACATACATACATACAGACAGACAAACAGACAGACAGACATACACAGAGTGGGAAGACAGTCGTGTGGGCGAGATGCTTGCAGGAAGTTCCGTCCTATTGACGTACAACTGTTTCCTCCGCAGTCCGTTTGTTAGTCGAGTTCCGTTAAATTGATTAACAGTATTAAGAGCTTCGCTTCGCGTAATTGCGGCACGCACCGTTTGGAATTAGAGCGACCAGTCCCCGGGCGAGTGGCACGACAAACGAAGGAGACCGCGCGCGGATTTCACGGGCGTGCCTCAGCCGCCGCCGCCGCCGCCGCCGCCGCCGCCGCCGCCGCCGCCGCCGCCGCCGCCGCCGCCGCCGCCGCCGCCGCCGCCGCCGCCGCCGCCGTCCGTTTTCGTTTTGTCCGTGTCATGGGCCAGTAGTAGGTCAAAGTGGGGTAAGATATCCCTTGGGGTAAGATGCCTTTTCATTGTATGTTCAGCCTGTCTCTTGTGGCTAAGCTCCTTACCCCAGCCGTGGACGCCCCTTTGATGAAAAAAATTGTTTAATCAATACTTTAACATATTATCCTTCTGAGGAAATACTAAACATTTACAAGAAAGTAACCAAAAGCATCCTCTTCCGTTTACACATTTATGAACACATTTTCCCTAGGGATATGACTGATCTTGCTTAAGGGGGTATCTCACCCCGCTCTATCCTATCCCGTGCGAGAAGTAGCGTCTACTTTCAGCAGTGCACAAACGATAACAGATATCATTCCATTTCCATATAGAAGGTATATGTCAAACAAACTTGTTGTATTTCACAACATTAATCCAATGAAATAAGACAGAAGTCCATTTGCTCATCTTGTGCATTAACTGAGGTGTGATATGTATTCGTCACAGAAGTTACTGACAGGCTTTGTGTGAATGTGCTCACTCTGAATGTGCTCCCTCTGAATGTGCTCCCTCTGAATGTGCTCCCTCTGAATGTGCTCACCCTGAATGCTTCAAATTGATTGTACATAATTTAAATAGAAAACTTCGAAATTTTTGGTGTTTGCCAGGAGGGCGTTTTTCCGGGTTGTTTTTTTCTGTGTCTGTGTATTCATAGACTAAATGCATTCATAGCGTTCATGTAACTAATTTTAAAATGTGTTGGAAAAAACGTTGGAAAAACTACCAATTGAATTATTTCGAAAAAAGAATTGAATTGGAATTGAAAGATTTCAGCAGGAATTGGAATTGGAATTGGAAAAAAGGGAATTGAAAGAAAAGGAATTGGAATTGGAATGGATTAAAAGGAATTGGATTTGGAACTGGAATTGATTATAAGGAATTGACCCCAGCTCTGACCAGCTTGTTTTATTGTTACACCAGATTATATCTTATTTAATTGGATTAACGGTGTGGAATACATTTATATGACATTAGCCGAGTCGCCCGGCGTTGCACGGGAGAAAAGGCAAGAGCTTATGACACCTTGCACTACCCAGTCAAATTTTGGTGGTGCAATGCCAATGGCTATGACTACTTCAGGTTAGTTACGTAATCTACGAGTTACGTAATCTAAGTCAAACGTACACAGAGGTTCCTTCGTAATATCCCCACCCCAGGGGAAATGAGATTTTTTAATGTACGAACTATCCCCGTTTGCCCCGGGCACGCCTACAAAATGTTAGCTCCATATATACAAAACTGACGGAGATATGAACGAACAAACAAACAAACAAACAAACAAACAAACAAACAAACAAACAAACAAACAAACAAACAAACAAACAAACAAACAAGCCGAGCTATAAACTACATTATATAATATATGTGTATTTGAACGTTGTAATTGAATCCAGTACCTTACATATGTAATTTGTTGAACGTAGGCGTCTACGTTTGGCACAGGGATACAGACCTATGACACGGAGTCTACGCATCGGCATTTAAACAGAGTGTGTTTTGCTACCCAAGTTAACTGACGTTGTCACGCCCACTGCCACGCCCACTGCCACGCCCACTGACACGCCCACCGCCACTCGCTCGACGGAAGAAGCCGCGAGGGCTTCGCTTTGTTACGCTGCCAGTCTTGCATTCGTCGTTATGTAAACAAGAATGTATTCATAATGGTTGAATTCACGACACTAGTCTGGTCAAACCTAATAAAACGACGCACACTTAATTCATCATCTTTAACTAGCCGAGTTGCCCGGCGTTTCACGGAAGAAACGGCAGCCACTGCCCGAGCTTATAACTACTGTCAGTAATCATGCAGTCACGTTTTTGTAGGGCAATGCCAATGGCTATGACAACTTCAGGCCCCAGAATCACGTACAGCTGCCAGTTTTATGAAACGTTCGCACCGTACGAAGAAGCTTATGTGGACATTTGACGTTGATGACGTAACTCAAACAATCTTAGAGAACACGCTTAGTTGCTAACAAATGTACTGCGAACTCCTGATGTTCTTAGTTACGTAATCTACGTCTAGCGTCCACTTAAATTCCTTCGTAATATCCCCACCCCGGGGAAAATTTGATTTTGTTATGTACCAACATTCCATGGGCCCCCGGGCACGCCTACAAAATATCAACCCCATACATGCGAAACTGATGGAGTTATGAGGGAACAGAGTTACAAACTACTTTATAGTATAGACATAGCGAATATGATTACTATATGACTGGGAACAATCACACTTTTCAAGATGAATATTAATCTTGAATTTTTTTATATTTCGCGTCACAGATGGAACTGTTATATCAAATTAAATACTCACTAAAACAAGACCAAACATGTAATTGTCACGTAACGTCGACGCCGCACCCACGAGTATTGTGGCTAGGTCAAAGGGGTTCATGACCCGCGGGTTCCTGTTTGTAACCCTATTTTTACCAACACCCGATGCGTTTTTATCGCTCTCAGAAACATGTTGTACAATACACAGGTTGAAAAACACTGTCTACAAGCAAATTACGTCCTTCTTCCACGCGAAACATGCATGAACATTATGGACTTGCCCACGAGATTAGATAAGTCTATACAACATTTCCAAACCAGATTATGTAACATGACACAACAGAACCGTTATTCTTATCATCGTTTCTACACATTCGTCGAAATCCCGATTGGCTGTTTGATTCAAGTAAAAATGTTGACTGGACTTTCGCGGAGCTCAGCTGCATTGTGCGAATCGTCCAACTGATAACATGTCTTGATACAAACATAACAGTTGTGGCACAACATGTCGATCGATATAAGAGTTTTCCCGAATGTCGTAGCATCAAAATCGGATGACGATGACGCGCGGGGGGAGGGGCACACCGGGCAACCTCGTATGGAAGGTATGTGGGTACTAAATAAGGCGGTGAAACAGCCGAGGAGAAAGGAGAACAAATCTAACAACAAGGCAGTTGATTTCATTCCGCCTGATCGCGTCCGGGAATCTCACAATTAACCTTTCACTGTTATCGCTTGAACGGACGCGCGTACACAACTCTGCAATAACCCGTCAGGACTTTCTTAAACGCTAGGTAAAGTTAATTACTTTCTTCAAATTGAATCCCCAACACTGATGTTCCATTAACATCGTGATAAGAGCGCCAGTGGCCGTGGAATGGATACGGGGCTGTTAGTGCAGGGACATTGTTGCGTTTTGTCCTTAACATTCGACGCTGACATCAGCGGAAATACCAACAACTTAACAACACCTGCTCTAATTATACGGCGGGGTGTTTAAGGGGACAACACGACGCCGATTTTGTTGTCTCGGTTTGACGGGAGTTCTCGACCGAAGTTCAGATAGCGTCCATAGTCAAAATGTTGCTATTTCAGGATCCGATGGCTTTGTGGACATTCGGTTCATTTCCTCGCGAAGACAGGCCAGTGTAACTAGATATGTTGTCGTTGGCTTGGCCGCAGATATTACGAGATTTCGTAACTGCTATTTATTTTACGGCAAGCAGACTGAACGGGTAAAGAGTTTTCGGTATCTGTGAGCAAAGTTTACGTCAACTGGCGATAGAACATTATACATTGTACATCGACAAAGGATGGCGTTGACAGTGCAAGTGCCGAATAACGTGCAACACCTGTGGAAAAGTACAAGTAAAGGAATGGAACCGAAGGAGTGGCGAACATCTGTCGGTAGCTACGTGTGGTTGTAGTGTCGGAGGAAATATACACAGCGTGCGGTTCATCTGACTGAGGGTGTCTATGCTAGCTTCACTGACTTGTCCTCTTAATCCACTGGAAGACATATATATATATATATATATATATATATATATATATATATATATATATATATATATATATATATATATATATATATATATATTGTTGTTATATATTACCTGAAAGGAATGTTTTGCCAGGTAAATGAAGGCCTCTGTTATTTCTTCATTATGACTTCCAGGCCTGCCAACCTGACCTTTTGCCATTGGATGTGGATGTGATGTGGATGTGATGTGGATGTGATGTCGCCACTGTCGCATAGTATTTTTCTGCTGTATAAACATAAACCTTTTCCCAGCTAAAGCTGACACACGTGTTGTCGCCCACGGGCTTCATGCCCTGGAACAGGCTGCAATGGTAACCCCAGTCATCACTGTATATGCCAATGTTGTGGTCATCCTGGCCGGAACGTTTCTTAACATCGCCTTGCTAAATATAGGTGGCTTCCGCAGAAGACTTTGGTCGGACGAAGTTAGAAAACGTTTGGAGACTCACATGGATACGTTTTCCAGAATTTGTCTGTCCAAAGCATGGATATAATTGACCTGGTGCGCACCGCAAGTGCAAACGTCATCAATATAATGACATTGATATGTTCGCTTTCCTTATCTCAGTTGCTGCCCCATATCAGTGACATTGCTTGTATTGTCAGGATATTGTGTAGCACTACAACTGATGTGTTGGTGCATATATGTGCATACGTATTAACTATTAATTTCACTATATGTTTTCGAGGGTTCTATAGTATCATTTAAAAAAATACATGCATATTCACTACATGTAAACGCCAAGCAACTATTATTTTGCTAACCGCCCTAATTAATTAGACCACCACACTTGTACAGTGGACTTGTACAGTGGACTCAGTTAAACAGAATCGCGGATATTATAATAAACCATTTAGTAGAATAAAAGTAGGCGAGACAGAATGACCCCCTACTCCCGCTGTATTCAACTAGTCATCAACTTAATAGAATAAATCGTCCTGACTCGAATTGATTATTTTAAGGAGAGCGCACTCTTCAGATGTACCCCTCTTATGCGGCCCCTCTCGTCAAAGGTCACCCCATCGCCATGTATCGTAATAACTACCCGTTAAGAGAGGCCACCCCTTGTACCTTTGTAAATATATTGTATTTGTACTGAACTGTATTTGTAATATCTACCCCTTAAGAGAGGCCACCCCTTGTGCCTTTGCATATATATTGTATTTGTACTGAACTGTATTTGTAATATCTACCCCTTAAGAGAGGCCACCCCTTGTGCCTTTGCATATATATTGTATTTGTACTGAACTGTATTTGTAATATCTACCCCTTAAGAGAGGCCACCCCTTGTGCCTTTGCATATATATTGTATTTGTACTGAACTGTATTTGTAATAACTACCTATTAAGAAAGGCCACTCCTCTTGTTAGGCGACTGTACCTTTGCAAATGTATTGTATTTGTACTGTATTTGGGTAATATAATGTCACCTGACACTACAAGCTGCTGCTGCTGCTGCTGCTGCTGCTGCTGCTGCTGCTGCTGCTGCTGCTGCTGCTGCTGCTGCTGCTGCTGCTGCTGCTGCTGCTGCTGCTGCTGCTGCTGCTGCTGCTGCTGCTGCTGCTGCTGCTGCTGCTGCTGCTGCTGCTGCTGCTGCTGCTGCTGCTGCTGCTGCTGCTGCTGCTGCTGCTGCTGCTGCTGCTGCTGCTGCTGCTGCTGCTGCTGCTGCTGCTGCTGCTGCTGCTGCTGGAGTTCGAGACATGGGTAGGTTTGTCTAATCCCGATTGTCGCAATACATGCAACAGTATTCAGCGAGTACCTGACTACAAACAACGATGACATTATACAAATGAGCAGCGTTCATTATACAAATGAGCAGCGTTCACGCAGTAAGTGCTGTTTACATATCACATAGCATCGTTCGATTTCCATTTGAGAGTTCGGGATAGTGTGTTTTCAATATTGTTATGCAAGGTTTATTATCTAATATTATCTAATATTAAGGTGTCGATGTTAGTTTAGTGTAGAATGTCCAAGTCCCGATGTTTGTTCAGCTACTTTATATACAGCACATTTTTGACGTTGTTCCTTTGTTTATATAATTCGTTTGTAAAATTGTTTTATTTAGTTTCGGTGAAACAGACAGACTATTAAAGACTATTATTTTTGACCGGTTTCGGTAAAAATTCGGCGAGGAAAGGCAAACACGGTCCGGCTCTATAGCATAAGACTATTCACATGTTCTCAAATTACCCGATCTGGAGGACATTTTAACATAAGCAACTGCGCATATTACTACGCTGTTCAGACACTATACATATTACTACGCTGTTCGGACACTATACATATTACTACGCTGTTCGGACACTATACATATTACTACGCTGTTCGGACACTATACATATTACTACGCTGTTCAGACACTATACATGATTCACGACTGAGGTAAATCAATCGCGGAGAGATTATTGGCGTTAGTTAGATCAATTGTGTTCTAAATCCAGCGCTTACTGTGTTTCACTCGCCGCGATAGCGCTAATTGGGCGTTCGGTGGCGCTCTGTATGCACAATTAATAAGCAGCTTTCCACTGTGCATTCAATGGACTACATCTCCAATATTCCCCTGAACGATCCTCTACGCAGCGCCTGATAATACAACCCGCTGTGTGCACGCGCGGGTCCTCGGATGACAATAACAAAGCCGTCAATAAGAATGGTTCGCCAGGTAGGTCGGTCTTCTGCAGATGTTTACCAGTGCGAGGGTCGATGCCACAGTCTTTCAGCAATTCATGAATAAATCAGAAGTGTCGATTATAGAATCTGATCGAATAATTCTGCAGACAAAATGGAAGCTGTCGATTTTGGTCTAATGCAATTTTAATATGTAACGTAAACCTTTTTGTAAGAAAACATCAAACATGAGAAATTACTATAGTTATTATATTTGTGGCAATCGACCTATCCCAAAGCTCACAAAGACATTCATTACAACATTACTTAGCTACTTCATCTCCTGTTATAAATGCTAGTCTCGCGTAGCCAACTTTCTCTCTCTCTCTCCCCACTTTCTCTCTCTCTCTCTCTTCCTCTCCCTCTCCCCCTCTTCCTCCCTATCTCCCTCTATTTTCCTCTCTCCCTCCCTCTCTCCCTCTCCCCTCTTTCCCATATCTCTCTCTCTCACTCTCTTCATCCCTCTCTCCCTTCCTCTCTCTCTGTCTCTCTCTCTCTCCCTCTCTCTCTCCTCTCTCTCTCTCCTTCTCCCCCTCTCCACATCTCTCTCTGTCTGTCTGTATGTCTGTCTGTATGTTTGTTTCTCTCTATCTCTCTCTACTCTCTCCCTCTCTCTCTCTCGCTCTCTTCCCTCTATCTCTCCCTCTCCCCTTCTCTCCCCTCTCCTCTCTCCCTCTCTCTTTCACTTTATCACCCTCTCTCTCCTTCTCTCTCCCCCTCTCTCCCCCTCTCTCTCTCTCCCTCTCCCCTCTCTCTCTCTGTGTTTCTCCCCCCCCCCTCTCTCTCTCTCTCTCTCTCTCTCTCCCTCTCCCCTCTCTCTCTCTCTGTGTTTCTCCCCCCCCTCTCTCTCTCTCTCTCTCTCTCTCGCCAAGAAGACCGTCTGATTTAAGGCTCCGGTGTGAGCGACAAACGGTGGCGCCACACAACAGAGCGTAAGCACAACTTACATTCAGTGGTGCTATCTAGTGAATGGTCAACGAACAAGTTAACTCTTGACAGTCATTTGCGTCAATGTACGCTTTGTTATTGCGCATATATGTAAAATGTTGATGAAGGTGCATTTCCACATCATGAAGTTGTCTCCAGTCCTATAGATGGATTCAATTTAAATTTAATGTGATATATTCTCCGACAGGTGACGACACAGTAGCAACAGTGCCTTTACTACCCTTGGTTCGTTTGATTTCTAGTCAGTAGAGGGCAGCAGTATTTCACTGCATGTAGGATTGTTATAAGTCTAAGTAAAGCAAGTAGCTTCATGTTGGTGGTCCGATAGACCACGGCACCAATACTTGTTTTATCCTTTCTTTATATATTTGTAAGAATCATAGTGTCCCTTTCTTCTAGCGTCTTGTTCGACTTCACATATTCATTACCTCAAATCTAAATCCGTTGGCGGATATTCTTAAAATTTAATATTTCTACCCCGATCGAGAATAAAGGGCATGTCACATGTCTTAAACGTCGCCTTTTTAACACCACCGTTTTAATTTCATATTTTAAACAATGCCTTTTTACAACAACGTATCTAAACACTACACTAGACCAGAATATTTACTGCATATAGAGAGATGATACGTGGCTCTAAGAATCACCAATAAACCAACACATTATTATTTTACAACAACAGTGAATAGACGAATTACGATGTAACGTTACAACCACGCGAGACTCGTCTAAGAATAAAGAGAAGGTTATATAATGTTAAACTTCACACAATGAAACGAATTTATGTTTAATTTTTTTACATTAACAACTTATGCAGTGTGTATACAATAGTTTACAATACACAACCACTAGTCACCAAACACTTGTTTGGATCATGCTTAAACTTTGCATGCTGCATTAGGCGCATAACTTATGCAGTGTGTATACAATAGTGTACACTTGTTTGGATCATGCTTAAACTTTGCATGCTGCATTAGGCGCATAACTCCAAAACGAAAATAGAGTCATGTAATTAAACATGTATAGTTAATATATTTAAAATTGGCAATGTTATTCTTAAAAGATGGTATATATTTAATATGATAATATGTCTAAAACCAAGCAGCTTTTGTCAAAGACAAAATCATATACACACAACAATACAATACTAGCTTACACCAGATATATTCCGGTAAAGAAGCCACAGTGACGCCCTCTGGAGAGTGGCTCATCACTCGCCCACTCTTTCCATCTTTCTCCGACAGGTAGAAAAGTATGTCGAGTGAGCAGCAAGCATATAAGTAAACGACTCTAGATAATTACCTTTGTAGTTTTTGTAAATACATCGCCAATTGGTAGATCAGAGACCAATGGTCCAAGGAGGCGAAGGACCATAGAGAGAGAGGCAAGTGTGCCTCACCACCGGGGAAGAGATATTGCCAGACTTCCCCATAGTTAGCGTATTAATATATAGATTAATGTACCACGCTATGACCCAACCGCCAGCCGACCAACGGAGTACCGACACCGACCGTCGGCCAACCGACGGATTCCCGACGTTCCGCCGACCGAGAGGAAACATTCCAGCGCGTCACTCACACGTCGGCGTTTCCATTGCCGGGCTGTTTAACGAGTGGTCGGCGATCCGTGAAAATACCGGCGATAACACTTCGTTAACGCCACGGTGCGGACCTCGTTCGTTTTCCCCTTCATTAGCCCCCGGGGAAGGAGGCAGGGAAGCGGAGTAGGGACGCCAACGATAACAGGAGATACGCAGTGGTGTAGCTAGACGGGAAATTAAAATTAGTTCGTGAGTCGAGCACTGCCAATTGATAGGGACCGATGTGATTAGATCTACGTAACTACAGCAGGCGTGAACTTATTTATTATTATTATTATTACTATTCTTATACATTTGTAACGCGACATGTGTCCGGGTTAAAAACCTGCTCAAAGTCGCTAACAAGATAATACAAAGTTAATCTAAAATAAGTTGAGAAGTCAAAAAAAATTTGATTAAAATACCAGTAAACCTAATTAAAAAAGTTTAATAAATAGTTAAATAAAGAAGTTAAATAAACAGCCAAAATAAGTCGAAATAAATTAATATAAATAAAGAGACACGAACAAGATAAGAACATTTATAATAATATTAATAATAACAAATGTGTCGTCGTAGTAGCAATATTATTATGATCACTAAAACCATATTTTCTCATAGACCTTTTATGTTACGTCACCCAAAATGTATCCGTGTCCTTGATCACTTAATCGTAAGAAATAATTATTATGCTGCTCAGTTCCTTAAATATTTTATTCCTTCGTCTTGTTTAAATTACTTTTGTCACGTGACGATATATTTTGTGACAACAAGCAATATCTTTCATGCAATAAACAAGGCAGTGCAGAGCATCTAAAGCAGTCAGTTGTTCTCAAAACTTAACAGGTTCATAATAATTATTATAGTTCGGTGCTTGCTGTTTGCCGCGTGTCTAAACCGGGAAGAGATCGGTGTTTGTTTTCTTTATAGGCGACCATGTTAACGTTTTCTTGTGGTAAGTGATTCGCATTTTATTTTTTATCACAATAGCACATTGTTCTCGCATGTCATGTCACTGACCTGTTTCGGAGTTCTCGTCATATCCTACAAAAAAATCAACGTGGTGATATTACCCATCACATGTTGCCAAAACAAGAGGATTTTTGTGTTTACGCAGAGGACGCTTCAATCACTGACGTGTCCCCACGCAGCCAGGCATATGTTACCCTCTGACCAGCATAACTGACGTGTCCCCACGCAGCCAGGCATATGTTACCCTCTGACCAGCATAACTGGTCAGAGGGTAACAGTTCTCAAATCTCCCCATTTCCCTGTTAAAGTTGGACTTTTTCAGGTTGCAAACATTCCTTGAAAGGGGTACAATATCTAAATCTTACCTTATTCATGTGACATGAAACCGGAAGTATAATAGTAATCAAATATGCCAATTACCCTGTTCAACATTATTATTTTTTTCAGGTTGCAAAAATTCCTTGAAAGGGGTAGCGTCTAAAATCATTGACAGTAAATTAGCAACCCGGGAGTGGTTATCCCCTAGGGACGCGTCACCGGGAGGCGTAGCAGGGACGGGAAAGCCGCGGGAGAGCGCAGGCGCAGTCGCCACGCGCAGCGTTGGGCCCTCCCACTGAGCGCAGGCAGGGAAGAGGGAATAGTGTTACGGCGTGCTGCTCGCTACTGGGGCTCTCGGGAAGAACACGGAAGACAAACAAGGCAAGGGAACGATTCGTCGGCTGAGTGGGTTGATTTGCTGAGGGTTTGAGCTTTCCCTCGTTGGTTTGGCGGCGTTTTCATGTGGAGGATTTTCAAAAATTGTGAACTTCCTGCAGTGTGATCGACAAGGCGACAGGCGACACTTGACAGGTGTTAGACGACACATGGACATCAACCACCAAATGACAATGAAGGCGAACGCGTTCACCATCGACTCGCTCATGTCGGACCCGAATTGTTGTCTCGGGTCTGAGAGTGCGGGGTTCTTGGGCTGTGATGGCTTCAGCAGCAGCGGGAACGTCCCCAATCAGTCCCCGGCGTCGGGACTCGTGGACAGCCGGACAGACAGCGGCGACTGGCGACAGAATACGGCGTCGCCGCCAGATGGCGGTGCTGAAATAAAGAGCATGGAAGGTATTGTAATAGGATGAAACTATGATGATGAAGCATATTATGTTATTAAATAATATTATAATCAATATAACGGTAAGTTTGTGTATAGTTTATTGGCCGCCAAATTTGGGCCAGCAACGTGCAAAACCACACACGCACGTGCGCATGCATGAGCACACACAAGCACTCACATGTCATCTTAATCTTAGTCTTGAGCCAGCCATATGAACTAAATACATCACAGCTCACACTCTTTAATCATAATGTATTTTCTTTCTTTGTGTTCCAAGTTATTTCACGACGCGCTCCGTAAATTCATTGCCGCGCCATATGCGAATTGACGATTGTAGTTATATCACTGTACGACATAAACAACGTTCATGCGACCACAACGTAGCAACTACATAGTCTCGAGATCGTATTTCTAAAACCCTGTTGACGAAAATCACACGCGGCGTCGTGGAACTGACACTTGTCGGGTGGCCAATTTGAGGCAGGTCGTTTATTCTGTTAAAAATAACGAGACGCTGTGCGGCTGTATTAGCGAGCGGCCTCGTCCCGGTTAGGCGACAGCCGTTGTGACATGTGTAACCTGCATGACGCGCGTGACGTTAAGCGAGATTTGTTTGCGGTTGCGTTGTCTATAAATACATGCAGGCGACATCTGTACTTGTCATTTGGGTAAAAACAGACCTTCAAATGTCTTGCAGAGGAAACGATATCACTTCCGGTAGGGAAAAACGCGTGTCTGGTGGTTTATGGCACACGTTGCTGCGATTGTGAAGAATTGGGAATTAGATGGGAATCGCTTCCGGTGTCTGAGGGACGCTGTTTGTTTTGCTGGCAATAAATAACCGTAGTTTACATGCACTGCAGACCGCGAATAGACTCGCAAGTACATACATCAACATATAAGTATTTATGCACACGCGTGCACGCATGTACGTGCGCACACACATACACATACACATGCACGCACGCATGTGGCAATGTCCCCACCTCAGTGGCAATGTCCCCACCTCAGTGGCAATGTCCCACCACAGTGGCAATGTCCCCACCTCAGTGGCAATGTCCCCGTCTCAGTGGCAATGTCCCCAACTCAGTGGCAATGTCCCCACTTCAGTGGCAATGTCTCACCCTTAGTGGCAGTGTCCCCACCTCAGTGGCAATCTCCCAACGTCAGTGGCAATGTCCCCACCTCAGTGGCAATGTCCCCACCTCACTGTCAATGTCCCCACCTCAGTGGCAATGTCCCCACCTCAGTGGCAATGTCCCACCACAGTGGCAATGTCCCCACCTCAGTGGCAATGTCCCCGTCTCAGTGGCAATGTCTCCACCTCAGTGGAAATCTCCCAACGTCAGTGACAATGTTCCCACGTCAGTGGCAATGTCCCCACCTCAGTGGCAATGTCCCCACCTCAGTGGCAATGTCCCCACCTCAGTGACAATGCCTCCATATCAGTGGCAATGTCCCCAACTCAGTGGCAATGTCCCCACTTCAGTGGCAATGTCTCCACCTTAGTGGCAGTGTCCCCACCTCAGTGGCAATCTCCCAACGTCAGTGGCAATGTCCCCACCTCAGTGGCAATGTCCCCACCTCAGTGGCAATGTCCCCACCTCAGTGGCAATGTCCCCACCTCAGTGACAATGTCCCCACGTCAGTGACAATGTCCCCACCTCAGTGGCAATGTCCCCACCTCAGTGGCAATGTCCCCACATCAGTTGCAACATTCATTCAGTTAACAAGTGACAATCGTTGTACATTCTCGATAACATCGACTGTGAAACGTTTTCATTCAGAATGTTCGTTGAATGCTGGCAACGACGCCTCCTACTACTCCTACTTGTGCGCGAAGTACGCTCGCGATGGAAGCCCGGGAAACTCGCCAGCCTCGGAATCCGACCCACACCGAGAGAGGACAACATCCGACAATGATGGAAATGACGCCTCCTTCGAAGAGCGCTGCAAAACGGGAAATTGCGAAGACGAAACGAAACGGGCGACGAAAAAGCCGCTGCACCCGAAACTGTTCGGGGTGACGGCACTGCTGGAGACGAAGTCTCTTTGGGACGAGTTCCATCAACTCGGCACGGAGATGATCGTCACAAGACCCGGAAGGTACGGCCATGACACTTGATAGATAATCAACACAACGATAACATTAATGCGGAATGGTATGCACCGATTTCTGTTATTTCCTTACCCGGTAACATCATCATCATCGGGTGTCGTGTGAGTCGCAGGCGTACGCGATCACGACCCCCCATGTCACACGACCCCCCATGTCACACGACCACAGATGTCAAACAGTTCTGTTATGCTCTTTCCTAGCAGAAATTGTAATTCTTTGCCGACCCCTCCTTCATTTCCCGTAGATTTCCCTCCGTTGTTAATGTTGTAATGTAATGATTTCTTTTTCTCATCACGTGGCTTATAAATTATGCTTTCCCAGATTCTACACGTGATCTTCTTTGTACCGTTTGTTGTTCTTCTGTGAATTTCTTCATTACCTTTGCTTATCCCTCCAGAACGGAAAGAATTACCTAATTTTATTATTGAAGTCGGACTTTCCGCCGCTGTATTCCCGAGCCCGTTTATTCCCGAGTATTTATATCTCCCGATGACGATTTATCCGTGTGTCCTGCCCCCTGTCGGCTCTTGACGGCACCGTTAGCTGACACAACCATAAAACGACCGTAATCCTGCCAGGCGTAGTTTTATTACATAATAAGTGCATCAATTAATAGTCCATCCCGGACTAGCAGGAGACACTGACTCACGTCCCACTTGAGGAAGTGACGGGAGCCAGTGATTCACACCCAGGGTTCGTTTATCCCACGGGTGGGCTGAACGATCAATTTTTTTTATCTCCCCCAAACGACAAATGTACTTGGTACACCAACCAAGTTTCTTGTTGAGGTAAATAATGTCAAACGTAAATAGATTGTTTGCATTTGTTCGCGATTTGTCACCAGTGACGTCATCAGGAGTGTGACGTCATAATGGGAGAATGTTATCTCTTGGGTTCCCTTTCTAATCCCTCTTTGTCATCTTTAAATGTCCAATCTACTTGTGAATATCTATACTATAACAAAACACTGCAACGCAAAACAATCTCATAGGAGGATGCCGTCTCAAAACATGTGCACTTCGTGCGAATACAATTGACACGGAAGAAAAATAGCGATCTGTCCCAGAGTTGACTTCCCTGTTGCCACATGTAGCGCCCGGGGATGAATGGGAAGCGGGGGCGAAGGGGTACGATAAGCAGGATGACGTGTAATTTGCAGGAACCGGCGTGAAACCCACCATTGTCACCACAGCACATCAATCACTGGCTGTAACTCTTCGAGAAAACCCAGTTCGTCATGTCACCAGCCATTAGCATTGACATCCGTATTCATTTCCACGTTCACGATGCGTGAATAAATTTGAGCATGGCGGGTTTCCGGTTACAGAAGCTGTTTATAAAAACACTTAGGCCGACTGAAGGTGAAAAGTCAAACACGGCGACATGTTACGTAATAGGCAGTTAGCTCGTGTTACGTAATAGGTAACTAGTTTGTACGCATTTCCATAATCACAATTTCCAGAAATAAGACAAGTGTATTAACAACTAGACGTACAGAAATTGACTAAAAATGGGTTTCCTTGCAAAATTAAGACTTGGTCTCAAACAACTTTGACATTAAAAAGATAATGTTTTACCGAGTCTTGTACAACGTGATGTCTCTCAGTGTGCACCATAAGAAAATTCATGTCGATAGGACATGTTTTTGTCATATGAAAGATACTTCATATAGACCATATAACATACGCAATTCAGCAATTTGTTGCGCGCTCGACGTCACATTCGTTAAAAAATATTATTTAATGTCATAGTTTGTTGAGTTCATGTCCTGACTTCACTTGGAAAGCAATTGTTAGTCATTTTCTGCATTTCGATTTGTTAATGCGCTTGTCTTCATTAAGTTGAAAAGTTTCCCCTTCGAACCAAAGTATCCAACACGTAGGTGGTCTTTCCCTTGGTCCCTACTGGGCTGACGGGACATTCCCCAGAGGTCAGTTTCCTCCGACCAGTGTCAGCGTGCCGCGAACGCTATCCAGACGGCCGTATCCCGCCTACAACGTGCGAACCTCGACTGTGGCATCCCTGAAAATCGCACGTTAATCATGCTTCCCTGCCGGTAGACGCCGTGGGGAGGCCAGGGAAGGAGACAGGGAGCGGGTGTAGGGTTGCGACAAGTGAGCGGGGTGATGTTATCCAGCGCCCCGCGGACGCACTCCGCGGGCGAAGTGAACCGCGCCGCGGACGTCTGTTGCCCTCGCAGCATCCGTCGGCAATACGTGGCTTGTTTTGCCGATGGCGATCTGGTCGACTTTATCGTAAAAATTACACGCAACATTCTGAATAATACAAGTGTCAACAATACCACTTTCGTGGGGGAAATATCGGTTTTCCATTGGTCCATACAGCTTTGCCGTTTTTAACGAAATATCCAGGTTTTTTTCGTAATAAAAAAAAATCACGGCAAAATCGATATATATATATATATATATATATATATATATATATATATATATATATATATATATATATATATATATATATATATATATATATATATATATATATATATATATATATATATTAATGTCATAGTTTGTTGAGACATTTATATATATATATATATATATATATATATATATATATATATATATATATATATATGGTATATATATATATATATATGGTATATATATATATATATATATATATATGTTGCACACGAGGCCATTCTACACATGTTATATCTAGGCACATAATGATTTCACGTTTTCTCGCGCGTGTTTTCACATATGGTATATATATATATATATATATATATATATATATATATATATATATATATATATATATATATATATATGGCATATATATGGCATATATATATATATATATATATATATATATATATATATATATATATATATATATATATATATATATATATATATATATATATATATGGTATATATATACATATATATATATATATATATATATATATATATATATATATATATATATATATATATATATATATATATATATATATATATATATATATATATATATATATATATATATATAATATATATATATATGAACATTTTCACGAGTTACGACCTGGCTTCGTTCAACCATGTCTACTGAATGCTTGTCTGGATATATATGGATATACATGGATATATATATATATATATATATATATATATATATATATATATATATATATATATATATATATATATATATATATATATGTTGCACACGAGGCCATTCTACACATGTTATATCTAGGCACATAATGATTTCACGTTTTCTCGCGCGTGTTTTCACCGCGAACGAGAGCGGAACATCAAAATGGCGACGCGTAAAAAAAATAACACGTTAAAAAACGTTGAAAATGCTAATAAAACGACGAAAGTTGATTGGAGGAGAATGTCTCCCTCTTTTCATGAGCAGTTTCCCGTTTTTCCGTGAATTTTTCCATTGTCCATGTTGACACCTATAGGAATAGCTACAGTTGGAAATCAGGCTTGTTTTCCCCTGTGGTGTCGACAATGTTGTCTAAAGCAGACCAGTGTTTCTGTTTAAGTCGTACAAATGTCGTAAAAGCGCCACTGGAAATTTAAGAACCGGCGGCATGAATGTTCTCAAATGGTGTTTTTTTATGAACACAACTCTGATACATTCCGAAAATAACTGCCAATCGCTTACTATATCACCGCTATTCGGTATATAAAGCCATTACCTCCTATTACCACCTCCCGCCCGATCTGTGTAGCCCTTTAACTATTGCTGCGTATTTACATTCCACGTCATTTATGTTCCTTGCTTTTCCGCTGTAGACGTCGTCAATGCGTCAACACATCAGACGGCGCTATACCGTTTGCGTAGCCTATTAGTAGATGGTGTACAAATGTGTAATCATAAACATGTATTACATTAGGCATAACGGGAGATGGTGCATATACTTTCTATACATTCTATACATTAACCAGTGCTGGTAAATTATGATAAAACACGTATTAGTGTATATTTAATAATACAAATATGTTTTGTTATTTATCAGACTTCGATCAAAAACAGTTCTTCTGTTACTGCCTCTATGCATTATATTGCACCTTGCTACAACGACCACCTATTCTGCCTGCACTGTATATGTCAGCTAGCTACACCGACCACCTGTATATGTCACCTCGCTACACCGATCACTTGTTCTGTGTGCACTGTATATGTCACCTCGCTACAACGACCACCTGTATATGTCACCTCGCTACAACGACCACCTGTTCTGCTGCAGACGGATGTTCCCCACCTTCCAGGTGCGCCTGTTCGGCCTTGACCTGCTGTCCAACTACATGATGATGATGGACTTCGTGCCGGTCGACGACAAACGCTACCGCTACTCGTTCCACAGCTCCAGTTGGGTCGTCGCCGGCAAGGCCGACCCCCACATGCCCGGCCGCATCCACGTGCACCCGGACTCGCCGGGCAGTGGCGGCCAGTGGACCAAGCAGGTCGTGTCCTTCGACAAACTCAAACTGACCAACAACGTCATGGACGACAACGGACACGTGAGTGTGGCGACTTCTCGTGAACGTTTAGCTATGGGTTCAGACCACAGTTTATTTACAGTTTGATGGTCATGTTAACCAACTGAAGGATGGCTGATAAACTATACCGGCAACAAACCCGAAATATATATTAAATCATATCTGTTTCAAACGGTGCGCACACACCTATGTATGCTTTACGGATAACAGATGACAAATACTGTCAAAACCATTTATACAATAAGCACATTATAATTAAAACAAAAAAACAATGTTTAAAGAATTTTATTCTTATAATGAAGTTAACTTAAACTTGTTCAGAAGAAAGTGTATTCTATGTTTACATACGTTACTGCACTGTAATGGATCAGTAGGATCAGCAGGATCATCAATATCAGTAGGATCAGCAGGATCAGTAGGATCAGCAGGATCATCCATATCAGTAGGATCAGTAGCATCAGTAGGATCAGTAGTATCATCAGGATCATCAGGATCAGTAGCATCAGTAGGATCAGTAGGATCAGCAGGATAATCCGTATCAGTGGGATCAGTAGGATCAGCAGGATCATCAGGATCAGTAGCATCAGTAGGATCAGTAGGATCAGCAGGATCACCAGGATCAGTAGCATCAGTAGGATCAGTAAACGAAATTGACTTCACCACGATTGTCGTTATATCGCTATTAAAACAAACCTTCCTCTCTGCCCCCAGTTTGCACCCTTATGCGATATTGTTCATATCTTTTCCTGTGTTTTTAGTATTGCGCAACGGCGTCGCATCGATATCACCTCGGTGCATATGTCGAGTAAACATATGATAGGAAAGTACTGCCTACGGGCATGAGAATTCTAGTCTCAGTTTATGACTCAGACCTGATCTCATCGCAGTTAATTCTGCTGAATAGCTTTCTTGACCTTGACGTAGGAGAATATATGACTCCTGTGTATAACGTCTGAGCCCACCTGTGCATGATCACTGACATTCAGTGTTTAGCACACACGTATTGCATTCACTGAACAGATTCAAGGTTTCAAGGTTTCTAGTACAATGTTACAGTTAACCCTCGCTTTTAAGGAACACGTGGGGACTGTTGGCCAAAGTGTTCCCTTTATCCAATTTTACAGTTGCCCCTCGCTATAAGGAACACGTGGGGACTGTGGACCAAAGTGTTCCCTTTATCCAACTTTACAGTTGCCCCTCGCTATAAGGAACACGTGGGAACAGTGGGCCAAAGTGTTTCCTTTATCCAACTTTACAGTTGCCTCTCGCTATAAGGAACACGTGGGAACTGTGGGCCAAAGTGTTCCCTTTATCCAACTTTACAGTTGCCTCTCGCTATAAGGAACACGTGGGGACTGTGGGCCAAAGTGTTCCCTTTATCCAACTTTACAGTTGCCTCTCGCTATAAGGAACACGTGGGGACTGTGGGCCAAAGTGTTCCCTTTATCCAACTTTACAGTTGCCTCTCGCTATAAGGAACACGTGGGGACTGTGGGCCAAAGTGTTCCCTTTATCCAACTTTACAGTTGCCTCTCACTATAAGGAACACGTGAGGACTGTGGGCCAAAGTGTTCCCTTTATCCACCTATTTTTGCAGTTGCCTCTCGCTATAAGGAACACGTGGGGACTGTGGGCCAAAGTGTTCCCTTTATCCAACTTTACATTTGCCTCTCGCTATAAGGAACATGTGGGGACTGTGGGCCAAAGTGTTCCCTATATCCTATTTTACAGTTGCCTCTCGCTATAAGGAACACGTGGGAACTGTGGGCCAAAGTGTTCCCTTTATCCAACTTTACAGTTGCCTCTCGCTATAAGGAACACGTGGGGACTGTGGGCCAAAGTGTTCCCTTTATCCAACTTTACAGTTGCCTCTCGCTATAAGGAACACGTGGGAACTGTGGGCCAAAGTGTTCCCTTTATCCAACTTTACAGTTGCCTCTCGCTATAAGGAATACGTGGGAACTGTAGGCCAAAGTGTTCCCTTTATCCAACTTTACAGTTGCCTCTCGCTATAAGGAACACGTGGGGACTGTGGGCCAAAGTGTTCCCTTTATCCAATTTTTCAGTTGCCTTTCGCTATAAGGAACACGTGGGGACTGTTGGCCAAAGTGTTCCCTATATCGTATTTAACAGTTGCCTCTCGCTATAAGGAACACGTGGGGACTGTGGGCCAAAGTGTTCCCTATATCGTATTTTACAGTTGCCTCTCGCTATAAGGAACACGTGGGGACTGTGGGCCAAAGTGTTCCCTATATCGTATTTAACAGTTGCCTCTCGCTATAAGGAACACGTGGTACTGTGGGCCAAAGTGTTCCCTTTATCCTATTTTCTTTAAATTCATGGGTTCGAGGGTGTGTATAGGACATAATGGGGATTGTGTGTTCCTTTAATGAGATTGTTCCTGCCATCGGGAGTACATATTATATACAGTGAGAGACCATAGTGTAATATTAAAAAAAATTCGTCACATATATTTTCGACTTGTACAAGTCATTTGTACAAACGATGTTTCTTTTCGAAATGTTCACAGTATAGCCTGACATTAGAAGTAATTACATAACATTAATTTACACTTAACTTGCCTGTTCGAATAATAAAATAGTGCAATCTGTAAAATCTATCTGATAAAAATTGTCGACAACAAATATATTAATGTATCACTGACAAACCTGAAATTACTTTGGCTGGATATGCCAAACAAGAATTGCCCGGGTTTCTCAACTGTTTGGTGTGAACAATATGTGCAATTTACTTATTGTTCTACTTTCATGTACTTTGAGTACTCTATCTTATATACTATGTAATCAACGCGTTCCTTTTCATGTACTATGAGTACTCTATCTTATATACTATGTAATCAACGCGTTCCTTTTCATGTACTTTGAGTACTCTATCTTATATACTATGTAATCAACGCGTTCCTTTTCATGTACTTTGAGTACTCTATCTTATATACTATGTAATCAACGCGTTCCTTTTCATGTACTATGAGTACTCTATCTTATATACTATGTAATCAACGCGTTCCTTTTCATGTACTTTGAGTACTCTATCTTATATACTATGTAATCAACGCGTTCCTTTTCATGTACTATGAGTACTCTATCTTACATACTATGTAATCAACGCGTTCCTTTTCATGTACTTTGAGTACTCTATCTTATATACTATGTAATCAACGCGTTCCTTTTCATGTACTATGAGTACTCTATCTTATATACTATGTAATCAACGCGTTCCTTTTCATGTACTTTGAGTACTCTATCTTATATACTATGTAATCAACGCGTTCCTTTTCATGTATTTTGAGTACTCTATCTTATATACTATGTAATCAACGCGTTCCTTTTCACACAGAACATCGTTATATAAAACAGTGTTACATTAAAATGCATACCTTTCTTCTGCGTTCTGGTTTCTAGTTAACTTACGTTAGGTAAATGATATAACGACTTGTTTCGTGCATGATGCAACAACTTGTTTCGTGTATGACATAACAACTTGTTTCGTGCATGACGTAACAACATGGCGTCGTGTCGTGTTCAGATCATCCTCAACTCGATGCACCGCTACCAGCCTCGCTTCCACATCGTGTACGTCAACCCGAAGACGGAAGACGTGTCTCGGACGGAGAACTTCCGGACCTTCGTCTTCCCAGAGGCCAAATTCATGGCGGTCACCGCCTACCAGAACCACAGGGTCAGTCGCCACTGTCCACGTATCGGACCAATGACCATTACGTAATGTTTTGTCATATGTTTAATGACAACGCACCTGGTTCGCAGCTAGAAATGTACTTTCAATCTAAAAGTGCCCCTATAGAAGCAAGTTCTTCGGATAAAGACACGTATTCGGAAAGGAAATAATTGAATAAAATTCAGTGTTATTACTGTAAATTGTATTATTTTATTATTAACGACGACGATTGGCGACGGCAATGACAACAACAACTAATGATAATAACAACCAGTAAACAATTATGTAGGCAATGCTAGACGTAAATGAATAATACATATACTTACAGCTATTTATTTATATTATATATAATTATATATATAGCTATTTATATCATTAAGTTTTTTGTTATTAAATAAAAGTGCGTTGACTCACGATGTTGACTCTTGAACTATTTTGTGCTATTAATCATAGTCATTAATTGTATAGGTAGAGCATGTTACAAACGCACCATCTGTCAATATCACTCGAACACACGTGCGCTGTTATCGTTCAGCCATTTTGCATGCCCTTTATACTACTCCGTTGCGTTGGAATAGTTTCCGAACATGAAGCCGATAGCTCCACCGCTACCCAAACAAATACTGTGCCTGTTTCGCAATATACGCATATCTTATCGAAATGGCCATTTATTACAATGATTGGTGTTGACACTTGTGTGTTATTCTGGCTGGCCTTGCTTCTTAACCCGCTGACCTCGCGTGTCCCTCCACAGATAACGGAGTTGAAGATCGCCAGCAATCCGTTTGCCAAAGGGTTCCGTGACTGCGAGCAGCCGGATGACTGGTGAGTCGAGTAGAATTCAACGTGTTGGTGTTGTTGTTGTTGTTGTTGTTGTTGTTGTTGTTGTTGTTGTTGTTGTTGTTGTTGTTGTTGTTGTTGTTGTTGCGAAACTGTTTGCACAAGTGTACAGATGTTCATCATCACAAAAGAAATCGTCATCGTCGTCATCTTTACCACCAACAACAATATCATCCAACATCATCGTCGTCATCATCGTCATCTTCAACACCACCTCCACCACCATCACCACCACCCACCACCACCACCATCACCACCACCAACCACCACCACCTCCATCACCACCACCATCACAACCACCACTAAACTACCATCACCACCACCACCACCAACCACCACCACCCACCACCACCACCACCACCACCACCAACCACCACCTCCATCACCACCACCATCACAACCACCACTAAACTACCATCACCACCACCACCACCACCACCAACCACCACCACCACCAACCACCACCACCAACCACCACCACCACCACTACCACCTCCACCAATACCATCACCAACCACCACCACCACCACCACCACCACCACCACCACCACCACCACCACCACCACCACCACTACCACCTCCACCACTACCACCTCCACCAACACCACCATCACAACCACCACCTCCAGCAGCAGCAGCAGCAGCAGCAGCAGCAGCAGCAGCAGCAGCAGCAGCAGCAGCAGCAGCAGCAGCAGCAGCAGCAGCAGCAGCAGCAGCAGCAGCAGCAGCAGCAGCAGCAGCAGCAGCAGCAGCAGCAGCAGCAGCAGCAGCAGCAGCAGCAGCAGCAGCAGCAGCAGCAGCAGCAGCAGCAGCAGCAGCAGCAGCAGCAGCAGCAGCAGCAGCAGCAGCAGCAGCAGCAGCAGCAGCAGCAGCAGCAGCAACCGTTCGCTTTCCGAGGACCACTGCTGTCGGAGCTCTGTAGATGTGAGCTTATGAGCACCGCGATAAGCCGCTTGGCCCACGGCTATACCTGTCAGCGGTGTTTACGCGCCACAACGATAACCGCCCCTCGGTCGTGCGCCAAGTCCACGCCAGTTTGTTTATTCTCACCACCTTCTTCCACCCACGGCGCTTGTTAATGATCGCTGAGTTAATTCGCACCAGGAACGATACGAATCACACAGAATTCTATCTACCCCGTCGGATAAAGCTTGGCTTATGACCCCGGTGTTTTTATGCCGTTGTCGTCCGATTTCCTTTTAACGACTTCTAGATAGGCCGAGATTGCTGGTAAAACAGCGAATGTAAACAAAGGCCTGCATGAGTCTGTATCGAATGTGCATTCACGTACATAAAGATACACCTAAGTTCCTGACCATCGTATGTACCGTACAGATGTATCGAATGTGCATTCACGTACATAAAGATACACCTAAGTTCCTGACCATCGTATGTACCGTACAGATGTATCGAATGTGCATTCACGTACATAAAGATACACCTAAGTTCCTGACCATCGTATGTACCGTACAGATGTATCGAATGTGCATTCACGTACATAAAGATACACCTAAGTTCCTGACCATCGTATGTACCGTACAGATGTATCGAATATGCATTCACGTACATAAAGATACACCTAAGTTCCTGACCATCGTATGTACCGTACAGATGTATCGAATGTGCATTCACGTACATAAAGATACACCTAAGTTCCTGACCATCGTATGTACCGTACAGATGTTAAGGAGGGAAGTCAGAGGGGAGGCCAGAGGGGAGACTAAAGAGGAAGCCAGAGGGAGTTTAAAGGGGGAGGCCAGAGGGAGAGGCTAAAGGGGAGGCCAGAGGGGGAGGTCAGAGGGGAGGCCAGGGGGAGACTAAAGGGGAAGCCAGAGGGAGTCTAAAGGGGAAGGCCAGAGGGAGAGGCTAAAGGGGAGGCCTGAGGGGGAGGTCAGGGGGGAGGCCAGAGGGAGTCTAAAGGGGGAGGCCAGAGGAGGAGGTCAGAGGGGAGGCCAGAGGGGAGACTAAAGAGGAAGCCAGAGGGAGTCTAAAGGGGGAGGCCAGAGGGGGAGTTCAGAGGGGAGGCCAGATGGGAGACTAAAGAGGAAGCCAGAGGGAGTCTAAAGGGGGAGGCCAGAGGGAGAGGCTAGAGGGGAGGCCAGAGGGGGAGGTCAGAGGGGAGGCCAGGGGGAGACTAAAGGGGAAGCCAGAGGAAGTCTAAAGGGGGAGGCCAGAGGGGGAGTTCAGAGGGGAGGCCAGATGGGAGACTAAAGAGGAAGCCAGAGGGAGTCTAAAGGGGGAGGCCAGAGGGAGAGGCTAAAGGGGAGGCCTGAGGGGGAGGTCAGAGGGGAGGCCAGAAGGAGTCTAAAGGGGGAGGCCAGAAGGGGAGGTCAGAGGGGAGGCCAGAGGGGAGACTAAAAAGGAAGCCAGAGGGAATCTAAAGGGGAGGCCAGAGGGAGAGGCTAAAGGGGAGGCCAGTCGAGGGCAAGAGGGGAGGTCAGAGGGGGAGGCTAAAGGGGAGGCCAGAGGGAGATACCAGAGGGGGAGGCCAAAGGGGAGGCCAGAGGGAGAGGCTAATGAGGAAGCCAGAGGGGAGGTCAGATGGAGGCTAACGGGGGAGGCCAGAGGGGGAGGCTAAATGGGAGGCCAGAGGGGAGGTCAGATGGAGGCTAACGGGGGAGGTCAGAGGGGGATGCCAGAGGGGGAGGCCAGAAGGAGGCTAACGGCGGAGGTCAGAGTGGGACGCCAGAGGGGGAGGCTAAAGGATGGAGGCCAGATGGGGCGGCTAAATGGGGACACCAGAGGGGGGTGCCAGAGGGGGAAGCTAAAGGGGAGGCCAGAGGGGGATGCCAGAGGGGGAGATCAAAGGGGAGGCCATAGGGGGAGGCTAAAGGGGGAAGCCAGAGGGAGGCTAACATGGGAGGTTAGAGAGGGATGCCAGAGGGGAAGGCTAAAGGCGAAGCCAGAGGGGGAGGCTAAAGGGGGAAGCCAGAGGGAGGCTAACTGGGGTGTCAGAGGGGGAGGCCAGCATGTAGAGGCACAACATGTTACATACGAAAAAATAAATAAAAAATTGCCAACGGGGCGCTACACAACGTTCCCCCTAAATATGCATTGACCCACTATGAATAACGCACTGGTTTGTAAAACACACCGGCTATACACCGGCTATACACCGTGCGTGTGTGTGTGTGTGTGCGTGCGTGCGTGCGTGCGTGCGTGCGTGCGTGCGTGCGTGCGTGCGTGCGTGCGTGCGTGCGTGCGTGCGTGCGTGCGTGCGTGCGTGCGTGTATTGTACCAAGTTTTTATAGCATCTTTCCATCCAAATATTTGGCCATAACATAACCACTCTCAAATTGCAATAAGCTACGGACTAACATGTCTTACCATCGTGTGGTGCACTGGCCGCGCTACTGCTACAGTTTTATCGTCTACGCTATCTTGGACTTAAATCTATGCCACTCGTCTGGGGTTAATGTGTTCTTTCTAACAATTTTACGCGCCGCGGGATTAACGATGATTTGATGGCTTTCCCCGGACTTATCTGATACCCGTGTTGGTGCAAGGGATTAACTCCGTACGTAGAACAGAAACGTCAGTAGGGGAAAGCAGTGTTAGTTGAGCAAGTTTTTTGGGTTTTTTTTGAAGTCTATGGCACAATCCTATTTATAAGTCAAAATTGGTTTACTCACATAAAACTATGATTATTAGTAGATCATTTTATGCCAAAATAATATGTCTAGCATGCATAGATAATTATATATAGCTGATCCAAATAGGGTTGATAAGCTAACTCAACTAACACTTGGTGTGGTGTAAGTTGAGCCACAGTGCAGCGTAAGTTGAGCCACAGTGCAGCGTAAGTTGAGCCACAGTGCAGCGTAAGTTGAGCCACAGTGCAGCGTAAGTTGAGCCACAGTGCAGCGTAAGTTGCATAAATGCTTTATTTGTATAATTTACGTAGGCCTTGTACATAAATGTCACAACTCGGCCAACACATCTACCCAATGGGTACAACACGTCTCCGACAAGTTTACACGTTTAATTAATAAGTCGACACACTTAATTAATATAGACTTATATAGGCCAATTGCAACCAGTGCAACTAACTGCTAGTATATTGCCTTGTAACTATCCGATGTCCCAATTTGCTTGGAAAAATTAATTTCTTTATGTATTTTGGGGTAACGAACACTTGTCTTCGTTCTTTAACCGCTGTTCAATTAAACCTCCCTTGGGCCTTGTGTGGTTCAACAAGCTCCGTTTTGACAATTAAGCTTATTTAATTAACTTCTCATCAATGCGCGAAGTGATGTAAATAATCTTCTTCCTTGCGCATATAGTTAAACCATTTGTAAGTGCACAGACAATAAAATCTGATCACATGCGTTGATAGTTTACACACCAGCAGCCATTAATCACAATGACCAAAAGTTTCGAAAAACATCAAACATCACACGTATGTTGCCGTACTTCGCCGTTCTCTTTGTCTCTCCCACCTTACTCTCCGTCCGTCCGTCCGTCCGTCCGTCCGTCCGTCCGTCCGTCCGTCCGTCCGTCCGTCCGTCCGTCCGTCCGTCCGTCCGTCCGTCCGTCCGTCCGTCCGTCCGTCCGTCCGTCCGTCCGTCCGTCCGTCCGTCCGTCCGTCCGTCCGTCCGTCCGTCCGTCCGTCCGTCCGTCCGTCCGTCCGTCCGTCCGTCCGTCCGTCCGTCCGTCCGTCCGTCCGTCCGTCCGTCCGTCCGTCCGTCCGTCCGTCCGTCCGTCCGTCCGTCCGTCCGTCCGTCCGTCCGTCCGTCCGTCCGTCCGTCCGTCCGTCCGTCCGTCCGTCCGTCCGTCCGTCCGTCCGTCCGTCCGTCCGTCTCTTTCCCTCCCTCCCTCTCCCTCTCCCTCTCCCTCGCCTGTCCGTCAGTCTCTCTCCCTCCCTCTCCCTCTCCTTCGCCCCCCCTCCCTCCCTCCCTCCCTCTCCCTCTCCTTCGCCCCCCCCTCCCTCCCTCCCTCTCTCTCTCTCTCTCTCTCTCTCTCTCTCTCTCTCTCTCTCTCTCTCTCTCTCTCTCTCTCTCTCTCTCTCTCTCTCTCTCTCTCTCTCTCTCTCTCTCTCTCTCTCTCTCTCTCTCTCTCTCTCTCTCTCTCTCTCTCCCTCCCTCTCTGTGTCTCGTAGGTTCTACCTATCATGAACGCTATTGTTATTGTTTCCAGCCTGGCGGACGCAACATTTCGACTGAGCCCATACAACAGGATACGCACCCACTACCGTCCAAGCTGCTACCAAATGAAATCTCTCGGCCGTAAGGTGGCAGCACCACGTGAGTTTACGACCAGGCATAGATTGTCTGAAAAATACGAAGTGTTGCATTATTATTATTAAATACTTAAATATCGTTAAACAATATTTATTACAATAATTCCATCGATCATGCGACGAGTATTTATAAATAGACGCACACACATAATAGTTCGTGTGTTTTGTCACACATAATTGGACAGCTTGTCCTGTCTAAACAATGTAAAATATGTTCTCTCAGGTTAGTACGAATATTAGTTGGCATATGTACTAATACAATATAAAAATGTAATTATAAAAAGTGTATCGTTATTCTCAAGTGGATGTCGATTCAGTACAATGTTCACTAGATTGATATGTCGTGCACATTTTATATATGTAGTTCGTCGAAAGAATGAATACCTGGAATTGGTTACTCAGTTAAATCAATATCACATAATTAAGCCACATTTATGTATACACCTCATCTCTCTAAGAATATATTTACGGGTGTATATATCATTTCCCTGATTAGTTACATACTTTCACGTGACAGTCTGACTTGCCAAAATACCAAGAAGGTATGTAAATAAATAACACTGATTTTCAGCAGGTCGGACTGACGACAACGCGATATCGTTCCCGAGCGCTGCGCAGATGTCATTCAACACATCAGCGACGACCCTGCCACCTGTCGGTGCATACGGACTCACCGGCAGCCAAGATGGCGGCGCCGCAGCACACTTCACTGACGTCATGTCGATGCACGCGACGGGCTATCCACACTACGGCGCTCCGAGCGACGTCTACAGCAGCGGAATCCCACCGAAGTCTCTGCCATATGCTCGCAGCGTCGACTACACCTACCGCCGCCACCCAGCCGAGTATACGGGGTACATGTACGAGGTACGATGACATCACGCGTGAGATGTGACATTCTGTGACGTCATATCCCCGGTTCGTTTACGTCAACCACTCGGAGCGATGACGTCAATATTCTGAGCGATGACGTCAAGCATACGTAGCAACGACGACAAGCACCAGGGGCCAACGAAAATGGAGTACCCTCAGTTATGACGTCAAGTTTGAGGAGCAGCGGCAGTGTGCACGGGTGTTTAATAATCAACAACAGTAAATTAAAACACAACGAGTGTCGATTGAGCTCTTGTAATGACGCTGCACGACATATTAAACAAGGCAATTTTGTTATAAGTGATGGTCTCACCAGTGCGTCTTGTGGTCTTTATTGACGAGTCCCATATCCGGGAGAACAAAGACAGCAGAGTACGTTTACTGACAACATGTGTATCTAACGTATTTCTTAATGGATAGATCAATGCTACTGATATCAATTCATCAGGCGCCTGAGTTAAATTACTTTGGCAATTTATGTAGTTATGTGTGTGATATGTTATTTATAATACGCGGAGAACAGTTTCACTCGTGAAACATTTATTGTTAAATGTATAGTTTTACTACCAGTGCATGTAACTTTTATTAGCACACAATATAAGGTATCTGCGTACGGTACGAGGCTATGAGCGTCTTCTGTTATTAGCACACAATACAAGGTATCCACGTACGGTACGAGGCTATGAGCGTCTTCTGTTATTAGCACACAATACAAGGTATCCGCGTACGGTACGAGGCTATGAGCGTCTTCTGTTATTAGCACACAATACAAGGTACCCGCGTACGGTACGAGGCTATGAGCGTCTTCTGTTATTAGCACACAATACAAGGTATCCGCGTATGGTACGAGGCTATGAGCGTCTTCTGTTATTAGCACACAATGCAAGGTACCCGCGTACGGTACGAGGCTATGAGCGTCTTCTGTTATTAGCACACAATACAAGGTATCCGCGTACGGTACGAGGCTATGAGCGTCTTCTGTTATTAGCACACAATACAAGGTACCCGCGTACGGTACGAGGCTATGAGCGTCTTCTGTTATTAGCACACAATACAAGGTATCCGCGTACGGTACGAGGCTATGAGCGTCTTCTGTTATTAGCACACAATACAAGGTATACCCGCGTACGGTACGAGGCTATGAGCGTCTTCTGTTATTAGCACACAATGCAAGGTACCCGCGTACGGTACGAGGCTATGAGCGTCTTCTGTTATTAGCACACAATACAAGGTATACCCGCGTACGGTACGAGGCTATGGGCGTCTTCTGTTATTAGCACACAATGCAAGGTACCCGCGTACGGTACGAGGCTATATGGGCGTCTTCGGTTATTAGCACACAATACAAGGTACCCGCGTACGGTACGAGGCTATGAGCGTCTTCTGTTATTAGCACACAATAATTAGCGATAGCAAAATAGACGTATACCCTGTACCGGCGGGTACGACGTATACCCTGTACCGGCGGGTACGACGTATACCCTGTACCGGCGGGTACGACGTATACCCTGTACCGGCGAGTACGACGTATACCCTGTACCGGCGGGTACGACGTATACCCTGTACCGGCGGGTACGACGTATACCCTGTACCGGCGGGTACGACGTATACCCTGTACCGGCGGGTACGACGTATACCCTGTACCGGCGGGTACGACGTATACCCTGTACCGGCGGGTACGACGTATACCCTGTACCGGCGGGTACGACGTATACCCTGTACCGGCGGGTACGACGTATACCCTGTACCGGCGTGTACGACGTATACCCTGTACCGGCGGGTACGACGTATACCCTGTACCGGCGGGTACGACGTATACCCTGTACCGGCGGGTACGACGTATACCCTGTACCGGCGGGTACGACGTATACCCTGTACCGGCGTGTACGACGTATACCCTGTACCGGCGTGTACGACGTATACCCTGTACCGGCGGGTACGACGTATACCCTGTACCGGCGGGTACGACGTATACCCTGTACCGGCGGGTACGACGTATACCCTGTACCGGCGTGTACGACGTATACCCTGTACCGGCGGGTACGACGTATACCCTGTACCGGCGGGTACGACGTATACCCTGTACCGGCGGGTACGACGTATACCCTGTACCGGCGGGTACGACGTATACCCTGTACCGGCGTGTACGACGTATACCCTGTACCGGCGGGTACGACGTATACCCTGTACCGGCGGGTACGACGTATACCCTGTACCGGCGGGTACGACGTATACCCTGTACCGGCGGGTACGACGTATACCCTGTACCGGCGGGTACGACGTATACCCTGTACCGGCGGGTACGACGTATACCCTGTACCGGCGTGTACGACGTATACCCTGTACCGGCGAGTACGACGTATACCCTGTACCGGCGGGTACGACGTATACCCTGTACCGGCGTGTACGATGTATACCCTGTACCGGCGGGTACGACGTATACCCTGTACCGGCGGGTACGACGTATACCCTGTACCGGCGTGTACGACGTATACCCTGTACCGGCGAGTACGACGTATACCCTGTACCGGCGTGTACGACGTATACCCTGTACCGGCGGGTACGATGTATACCCTGTACCGGCGGGTACGACGTATACCCTGTACCGGCGAGTACGACGAAGACAACGATAAAAGCAGGAACGACAAGTTTGTTATAAATATGCTGTCTAAAATTATTAAGTAAAGTATTATCAAAGGTGACTCCTAAATTCCGTTCTGAGACGGCCAGTGTTAAATTTGGGCTCAGCATATAGGTGCCGGGAAAAACAATCAAGTTTACCTGCTGCTTTTGTGTACCAATAATAGGAAACTCTTGTTTTCTTGTCAGTCATCCATCATGGAGACAATCCCTGAGCTGGTTTAAAGAGCAATCTGCATCCGGGGTGGCCAAGGAAAGGTATAAATCCGTGTATCATCTGCATATAGATGGTGGTCCAAGTTGTGGGTTTGAATGACTGAGCTGAGTGGAGTAGTGTAAAGAGTAAAATGACTGAGCTGAGTGGAGTAGTGTAAAGAGTAAAATGACTGAGCTGAGTGGAATAGAGTAAAGAGTAAAAAGTACTGGTCCAAGAACAGAACCCTGAGGAACACTTATCATTATTTGCTATACTTTATATAACGAGTAGGCTCTACAGTGAATAAATTAGGTTAATTTTGCTGCTCTTGGATAAAATCAAATACATCAGCAGGTGTGTAGCAGAACAAAATCCACTCGACCAACGTAATCGTTTCCATGAGAGAAAACGGTGGCTTATTTAGATGAAAGAACCAACGACGGGCCTTAAAATATAACTGAGTGGTAATCAATAAAAAAAATGTGTCTACAGTATATGACAACATAACGCAATACATCTGGCAGCGGAACCTCAAAGCTGCTGAGATCAACACCAACACCTGGGATCGTGAAGCCGTGAACCAACCAGCGAGTGAAGCTTCACGACGTAGCAGGGTTAGCCGAGGCTCAAAGGTAGATAACGTACACCAATACTATCAGAGAAGAAAACTAATACTCCTTATACCCACCACTGATCATATATATATATATATATATATATATATATATATATATATATATATATATATATATATATATATATATATATATATATATATATATATATATATATATATATATATATATAGTACCATACCATACCATCAAGGGAAACAAGACGAAGGTACCGCTGTGGCGTCCAGCGACTGGGCCCAGACACGGCGAGGAAGCTCGAGATGGTGGAATCGCGGTGAGATGGAGGTTGGTTCAGCTAGCTAGGCAGCCCATGAACTGATTGATTCGCCAGCAAGTGCACCGTCCGTGCCTCGCTGCGTCCAAATCAATTTGTCAACCCGGCTACACTTGCTTTCGCATTTCGCCGTTTCCTCTCTTGATCTGAGCGCCAGATGGGCTTCTAAATCAAAGAACACATTTATTAAGGCAGCTCCACGCGTGCTGGCGGATTTTATCTGTCAGTCAACACTTGTGCTTTCGTGGGCAGGTATACGTGCTGTTGGTGGCGTGGTTGTTGTCACGGCGACCGTGATTTGTTGTGATGCTGTTATACGTGCTGTTGGTGGCGTGGTTGTTGTCACGGCGACCGTGGTTTGTTGTGATGATGGTATACGTGCTGTTGGTGGCGTGGTTGTTATCACGGCGACCGTGGTTTGTTGTGATGCTGTTATACATGCTGTTGGTGGCGTGGTTGTTGTCACGGCGACCGTGGTTTATTGTGATGCTGTTATACGTGATGTTGGTGGCGTGGTTGTTGTTACGGCGACTGTGGTTTATTGTGATGTTGTTATACGTGATGTTGGTGGCGTGGTTGTTGTTACGGCGACCATGGTTTGTTGTGACGTTGTTATACGTGAAGTTGGTGGCGTGGGTGTTGTTACGGCGACTGTGTTTATTGTGATGTTGTTATACGTGATGTTAATGACGTGGTTGTTGTCACGGCGAACAAAATGTGTTGCTGTGTTGTTATTGTGCGTTGTATAGTTGTTGCATATTACAATAATTCTGATTTGCCTTGTTAAATTGCTTTGTTAGCATCATTTATGACTTTTATTGACATTATGTAACAATTAACTTACCAATAACGGTTCATTCACACACTATATTGTTCATTATCTATGCTTTATTCCAGGTTTTATTGATTATTTACACTAGCCTGCTTAAATAAAGTACTTCGGAATTTGCTTAAATCAACACAGATAGCAACATGAGGTTTTTTAGATACCGTTTTTGTACACTTTAATATGTATACACATATGAATAAAGCAATATTCTCTCCGGGGGCAGAACACGTTAACATAAATCTTGCATCTTGCATGTTCTGAAAATGAGATATGCTAAAATAATTCTTTCGTCAACCCGTGCGAAAAAAATTTTGTCCGGCCAGAACAACAATTTATGCAGTTTTATGTGACAAAACCTGCTCCATTTGAGTAAATTACATACAAACAATACTCTGAACAAGACGGAGGTTGATGTAATTTGAATAGATTGCAGGGTATATACATTTAGTACATTTAGTCGTATTTTGAGAGTTCACTGCAACAGAAAATACAAAATGTTCTAACAGAAATTAGTCCAACAGGCATCCACAACAACGATAGATAAACTACTGCTTCGGCAGTCCGGGTGTCCCGATCATAAATCACCCCCGACCATATACTTTCACTAGCTCGACATACAGCCGTTATGATCATTTGAGTTATAACGACAAAGAAAAACACACCATCGTGTAGACATGCAGCCGTTATGATCATTTGAGTTATAACGACGAAGAAAAACACACCATCGTCCAGAGGAATAACAGTTTTTAAACAATGTGAATGTGACTGTGATTGTTCAGGAAGGAAAATTATATCTGTATCGGAGGTATTACATTGATGCATTGAAATTCGCTACATAACCATCATACGGTGTTCACATTATACGTGACATTGATCGTTATATCAACACACGTGACATTGATGAATTGAAATTCGCTATATAAACATCATATGGTGTTCACATTATATACGTGACATTGATCGTTATATCAACATATACGTGACATTGTTGCATCGGGATCAGCTGCATCAACATGCGTGACATTGTTGCATAGATCTTGAAGAGATGTTTACATGCCATACTTCAAGGTCTACAACACAGTCAAGCCTGTAACGGGTCTAATGTACACATTAGCTATTTGACCAGTTGTCAATACGCCACATCGGATTAATTAAATTACCAATTAATCGAGCGACTGGAACCTTGCGACAACAGGGAAGATATAGTGACCACGAATGGGACAGTCTCCATGGTTGTATATATATCACTTGCATATTCGCCGGTATATGTATTTTGCTGTCGCCAAACTATTGCAACTGCTATTGTTAGCAGTAGACCTGACTATTGCCATTCCCTTTATCACAACATTGCTCTCAAGGACATCTTGAAACTTCAGTGTGTGCAAAATTGTTTGTCAAGGATTGTTTTCTCCTCGTTTCGCCCATTCAGTGTCACTTCTTAAATCGTTGCATTAGCTCCCTGTACGAGATCATATTATTTTTAAGATCTGCACAAATACCTATCAAGCACTTTCATCCAAGCAACCAGCATATTTACATTTACTGCTCACTCCTGCAAGACAGCCCAGACAGCTTCGATCATCTAATTCTACTTTTCGTTAAGACAAACGTCGGATTAGAGCTGTTTCAGTTGCTGCGCCGATTCTGCGGAACTCACTCCATGTTAGTGTTAAGTCTGTAGGAAATATAACAACACTTTGTCGTAAACTAAAAACCCACCTGTTTAAACTTGCTCCATATAGCTCCCCAGCGTACCAATTCAACTGTTGACAACTGACACTGCTTATCGATTAGGAACTGCTTAACCCCTTTTATTTTGGTGCGCTGCAGAGCTTGGGTCTACCGAGGATTTTAGCACAATGAAAGTGTTTCATATTGTACTGTATTCTTGATCATTGAAGGATAAATATAACGCTGAGGCATCCCCTGCAAATTCCGGTTATTCTTATTTGGTTGAGAGTCATTCATAGTAGTGCACCGGCCCGCTCTCCCGCTCCACAACCCCCCCCCACCCAGATTCACTACACCTCCGCACCAGACATCGTCTCCCCGTCCTAAGTGAACGTTACTGCGCTAATTAGCATCAATTACGCCGGCCGTGAGCCTGCGCGCTGTCTCTTGATAATAATCCGATGAGATAAGCGATGCTCGGCGATGACACTCGCCTGACTGGCTACTGTCCTAACTGGGCGGAATGTTTGTTTAGACGCCACACAGATTGATAAGGCGAGGAATGCTAATGAAGGGTAATCAAGGGTGCCCGGTTCGCGTCAGGCACGTGTCAGTTCTGACACGGGAATTGTTACGTTCCTGCGGAAACTCGCGGCACTCCGATTCGATTTCTCCGTAGAACGACATAAAAAGAACGTGTAAACTCACACATCACGGGATGAGTAGTGATAAGGAAAGCACAAAAATGTGCTGGAATTAGTATATAATTTGACCAGATAAAAATGCACATATATCGCGTGTTGAAATATACTAAGATAACTCGCTAATTAAGTGCTGCACCGACTAAGCAGATCGTTCGACATAAACTTGTGTAATGAGGAATAAAAAAACAGTATATCACCAGAGGTCTGTAAATATAAGAACAAATGCAAAACAGGTCAACGCTATCCAACACGATGTAACACAAAAACGTGACGTATTTAATGCGCCGTGTAGCGTCGGAAACGTAGAATCTATCACGGACTATTTTTTGCACATAAACGCATTCGACAATATACGGCATATTTAATGTATAAATCATGCCTTAAGCTATAAATAAATACTGATTCCAAACAAATCCTTTGTCATTGCACGAAACGAAAGTTGTAGGGAAAATGTAACGAAAAGAATTGGCTTCTCTCTCTCTCTCTCTCTCTCTCTCTCTCTCTCTCTCTCTCTCTCTCTCCAAGAAGGGATCGTGAAGCCGTGAACCAACCAGCGAGTGAAGCTTCACGACGTAGCAGGGTTAGCCGAGGCTCAAAGGTAGATAACGTACACCAATACTATCAGAGAAGAAAACTAATACTCCTTATACCCACCGCTGATCATATATATATATATATATATATATATATATATATATATATATATATATATATATATATATATATATATATATATATATATATATATATATATATATATATATATATATATATATATATATATATTATATATGTATATAATTATATTGACAGCAATAAGTATTTTTTCCAGTGACCGACAACTGAAACACTGAAACACAGTAACTACTGGCAATATAAACATTTATACACATCAATGTGAGATATTAAAAACTAGACGTAGCTGTATCTATCCAGGACGCGCCACATGCACACATGAACGAATGAAACACGACTCTAGATAAGCGTACGAGTTTTTTCCCACGCGCCATCTGGATCTTGTTGTTTTGCGACGCAATCTTATTAAATCGTGCTAAAAATATTCCATATTCAACCGGAAGCGGAAGCCGTGGGCACTCCCCACAGATAGGAGCA